>JAVSCE010022251.1:0-96055 GCA_032199065.1 Smutsia gigantea | reverse complement strand
CAACAAAGGTAAACTCAAGGTGGATCAAAGACCTGAATGTAAGTCATGAAACCATAAAACTCTTAGAAAAAAACATAGGCAAAAATCTCTTGGACATAAACATGGGCAACTTCTTCATGAACATATCTCCCCGGGCAAGGGAAACAAAAGCAAAATGAACAAGTGGGACTATATCAAGCTGAAAAGCTTCTGTACAGCAAAGGACACCATCAGTAGAACAAAAAGACATCCTACAGTATGGGAGAATATATTCATAAAACGTATCTGATAAAGGGTTGACATCCAAAATATATAAAGAACTCATGCACCTTAACAAACAGAAAGCAAATAATCCAATTAAGAAATGGGCAGAGGACATGAATAGACACTTCTCCAAAGAAGAAATTCAGATGGCCAACAGGCACATGAAAAGATGCTTCACATCGCTAATCATCAGAGAAATGCAGATTAAAACCACAATGAGATATCACCACACACCAGTGAGGATGGCCAACATCCAAAACACAAACAACAACAAATGTTGGTGAGGATGTGGAGAAAAGGGAACCCTCCTACACTGCTGGTGGGAATGCAAATTTGTTCAACCATTGTGGAAAGCAGTATGGAGGTTCCTCAAAAAACTCAAATAGAAATACCATTTGACCCAGGAATTCCACTCCTAGGAATTTACCCTAAGAATGCAGCAGCCCAATTTGAAAGGACAGATGCACCCCTATGTTTATTGCAGCACTATTTACAATAGCCAAGAAATGGAAGCAACCTAAGTGTCCATCAGTAGATGAATGGATAGAGAAGATGTGGTACATATACACAATGGAATATTATTCAGCCATAAGAAGAAAAACAAATCCTACCATTTGCAACAACATGGATGGAGCTAGAGGGTATTATGCTCAGGGAAATAAGCCAAGCCGAAAAAGACAAGTATCAAATGATTTCACTCATATGTGGAGTATAAGAACAAAGAAAAAATACTGAAGGAACAAAACAGCAGCAGACTCACAGAACCCAAGAACGGACTAATAGTTACCAAAGGGGAAAGGGACTGGGGAAAATGGGCGGGAAGGGAGGGATAAGAGGGAAAAAGGGGCATTACGATTAGCAGATGTAATGTTGGGGGGCACGGGGAGGGCAGTACAACTCAGAGAAGACAAGTAGTGATTCTATAGCATCTCACTACGCTGATGGACAGTGACTGTAATGGGGTTGGTGGGGGGGACCTGATGAAGGGGTAGTTTAATAATCGTAATATTGCACATGTAATTGTAAATTAATGATAATGAAATAAATTATATTAATAAAAAAAAAATTCTCCTCAAACAACCCATGTCTTTACTGCCTGCATCTGTCATGGGCCACTCTCACCATCCTACCTTGGTATTTACTTTCTGTTGCTCCTACCAGATTGTAACTTCTTTGAGTGAACGAAAGAGACCTTAAGTACCCTTGGAATTTAGTAGCTTCTTAATAGATATTTGTAGAAAAAAGGAATTTCAATTGTTAGAATGTGCTTGATGACAAGTAACCATATATCCAATTTACACAGATATTAACAAGGAAGCAATATGTTGACTCACAAGAGAAATTCTGTTCAAGGATGTTATGAAACACCCACTTTCATTTTTCTTCTCCACTCTACGCCATGGGGTGTCAGATCACCCGTGTAGATACAAATGGCTGCCAACAACTCCAGAGGATACAGAAATTCTCATCCAAGACAGAGAGAAATAAAGAAAAGCAATTCTGGAAGCGTCCTCACAAGAGCAAGGAAGTTCTTTTCTAAATCTTGTTTTCCATTCTCATTGCCCTGACCTGGGTCATGTGTTTACCCCTGAATCAATGATTCCTAGAGCCAGGGAAAAAGGGAGCTCCTCCCAGAGACTGGATGCAAAACTGGAATATTTACCAGGTGAAATGTGGATGGAAGTTAAGAGGCCACCACATATCCAAAGGAATAAAGGATAATTGGTTGAATAGTTCTGAAGACAGGTTCTGGCTTGGAACAAAGCTTGCAATAGTGAGCAAAACCTAAAAATGATCAAATGTATATGAACCATTCCCAGAAAATTTTTTATCATTTACATCTTTGGTTATTATTATTGTTAATATTTTACTTTTCAGAGTATTTGTATAAAGATAATCTTATCTGTTCCTTGTTATTATCCAGAGTTTTTCCTACTCTGTACCCTTTTATTCCAATTTACTATGTCAGCTGTTAATAGAATGCATTTGCAAAGTACCTGAAAAATAATAAAGTTATTCATTATCTTGTTCTAATAATATTGTTTTAGCCACACTTGACTTTGATTAAAGAAATTCCCGAAGTGTTTTATTCAGTGTTATTTTGCATCCAATTAAAAAATGCAAGCAGGCCAGACATCCCACTATAAGCCATTTTTACTGGTGTTCAAGAGAAATATATACTAACATTCCTGGAAAGAAATAGGGCAAAGAACTCTGAAGATTCTGCATTTATACATTAAAATATATGTTTCACTTTCTGGCATGAAATTAGACAGACTGTATGTACCATCCATTTTTACTGTTACTAATAATGGGCACCTCAGAGAAGCTATTAAATGGGACCCATTTATCCTAATTTGAGTAGTACCAAACACATTGCTTTATAGGTTTCCCCAAGAATTGCTTTTAATGCAATGTGGATTATAATTAAAAAGGTAGCATCACCATTCATTCTTACTTTCACTTGACAGTAATTTATTGAACTCCTACTACGGGCTAACTTTAGAATGATGGGGAGCTTACAGTCCAGTGTATGGAAGCTAATAATAAACACATAATATATATGTTAGGTGGAGAAAAGCACTATGGAGAAAATAGGGTATTTTATTTTCAGAAAGAAAGGAGAAAATACTAAATATCTAGAAAAAAATGTGGTTGAAGTGAACACTTTTCTAAATACAGGAAATAAAGCCATTTGGACCACATCCTTTTGACAGCAGCTTTCCGGAAGAGTCCCTAGCCCTGGCATTAAGACAAATGTTTCTTAATTCCCATCTCCACCATCTTCCTGGACCAAGGAAGCTACTATATCTTATGGACAGCTCTCTGATCATTACCTTAGGGAATCATTTAAATTTTTCATCACTACACCAAACTGTCCTGTAAGTCACACCAGAACTATAAGTGAGTCATAAATTTAGAAATAAAGTTGCTTAGGAAAAAGTTAGAAGCAGTTTAATTTAAAATTCTCCCCATTTGACAGGGTGCAATTTAGGATCCTAGCTAGTTTATCCCTCACCTGCCCCCAGTTACAATTTAGGCAGCTAAAAGAAACCAATCCAACCTGCAGCAAGAAGAGCAGGCGGAATGAAATCGGGACTAGAATTCACCGTCGTGAAACTGAAAAACAGGGTAGGCTGAGCTTCAGGAGGAAGACTATTTCATGTCTAGCCATAAAGGAATGGCTGCTGTAATACTGTCTTAATACTTATACATTTCAATCCAACAGCTATCAAGGGAAACCCGGAAAGATAGTGAATGTCAGAAAATGGAAGATGCAAAGGATGCATGGAGCTCAAAAGGGAATTGTTCCTTAGTTTCAAACAGAGGTAAGAGTTGGTCCCACAGTGGAAAGTACACAAACAACAAGATAATCAGAAGGGAGAGTTTGACTTTTCTCTGAAACTTATAGCTTTTTTGAAAGGCTAAGAAATCTTGAGGTGTTATTTGAAATGTCTCTTTTCAGAGGTTTGAACTGTAACCACTATCTGGCAAAGGATTCTAACTAATTTTTTTTGCGTGTATCGTGTGTGTGTTTCACATAGAAGATATTAGGGGTATTTGAGATAGAAAGAAAACAAAAAAAGAACACACTGTAGTGACTTCTTCTTTAGGAAAATATCACTTGAGAAAAGCTAAAGATGAAGAGATGAAATTAACCCCAGCTACAGGATATTTGCTGAGCAGATCTTATCATTCTCATTGTATTGATTAAAATTGATTTTACTGCACTTGAAAATGAAGTTGATCTTATCAATCTTATTGATATGAATTTTTATATTAATTAATTAATATTGTGATATTTACCATTTTAGCGAATTTTAATGAATAATTCAGTAGTGTTAAGTATATTCATAGTGTAATGCAACATACCTCAGGAACTTTTCATCTTGCAAAACTGAAACTCTTGAATAACAACTACCTTCTCCACATCAGCAACACACCATTCTACTTTCTAGAAGTTTGACAACTTTACATGCTGCAGATGAGTGGAATTATCCAATTATTTGTCCTTTTGTGACTGGATTATTTCACATAGTATAGTGTCTTCAAGGTTCATCCAAGTTGTAGCATGTAACAGAATTTCATTCTCTTTTTAAAGACAAATAATATTTGATTGTATACATGCCATGTCTTTTTATCCATTCATCCACTGGTGGACATTTAGGTTGCTTTCACCTCTTGGCTATTGTGAATAACTGCATGGATTTTCTTAAAACCCTGTCCATGTCATATTAGAACTCAAGAGCAAGAGCTGAAAGCTGATGCTACCGTCATTATAAATTCTCTGTCCTCCCTTTCTCCTGGAGGCTTCTTAAGATGAGCAGATGAAACATGGGACCTGAGGCTCAGGCATCTCATAACATTGTTTTGGGCATTGTAATCATGAATGTTTATATGTCATTTCCTGGACTGTCCAGTCTGGGAAGGGCATATAGGTTAATCAATCACCCTATATTTAAATTTCCTCTCCAAAACTCCTACCAAGAGTTTTCCTGATCTAGGCTACAAATCACAATGATGGGTTAAGTTTGAGGCACAACTGTAACCATTAGGTCACTCTAGTAGAGAATTCTTCTTCAAGTTCAGCTGACATGCAGCTTCCACTGGCTCTACTCTGCTAGGGACTGGGTGTCTGTGTCCCCCCAGATTCATATGTCGAAACCCCAGTGAAATGGTATTGGGGGGTGGCCCTTTGGGAGATGATTATAGCATGAAGGTGGGGAGCCTGTTATGGGACTGGTGTCTTTTATAAAAAGAGGAAGAGAGCTAGCCATGTCTGTTCTCTGCCACAGGAGGATACCAGGAGAAGAGGACCAACACCCAACCAGAAGAGGGTCCTTCCCAGACACCACTTCAGCCGGCGTCCTGAGTGTATACTTCCCAGCCTCCAGAGCCATGAGACCAATGCTTGTTCTTGACACTGCCTAGTCTGTGATACCTTGTTATAGCTGTCTACAGTGATCAGGATGTACTCCTGGGATTCAGGACGAACCTATCACAGAACCACAGAATTTCAGAGAACCTTGGAAATGGCTCTTCCAGTCCTCTCTGTTCACAGGCTCAGTCACTTCCTTTAGGGCAGTTTTTCAAATATCTTAGTACAGGACCATACTGAGTCTTCTCTTCTGCTAAACACTGCTGGTTGCTGAGCTTCCTCTCCAGTGGAAGTGGGTGTGGGGCCTTTGTCCTTCAAGTTGCTCTTTTGTGAGCACACTCCAAATGATCCATATTTCTTTCAAAGTGCAAGATGCAGAACTGAACAGTACACAGTCCTTCTTCCATGCTGACAATGATCTATTAATCTATACCTTTTGAATATGATCACTTGACTAGCTATGAATTCAATGAATACTGATTAAGAGCTCAGGCTTTGTAGTCAGAAGTGACCTGGGTTTGAAGCCAAGTTCTTTTTAGCTATGTGACTCAGGAAAATTTAATGCCATTAAGCCATTGTTTCCTCATACATTTCATAGAAATGACATAGTTCCCACCTCACATAACAGAATGCAAGTGAGGTACTTGGCACAATGCTTGGCACATAGTAGATACTCAGTGTAAGTTCCTGTAAACCCACACTTTTCCACTGACTGAAAACTGACATTGTGAGAGACAAGGAGATCTAAAGAGTTAAAGGGACAAATAATTATTAAAATATTATAAAACCTGCCATGCTTATTAGGATAGTTCATCAAAGGAAAGAATATCATTAATTGCTTTAACTCTATAAAAGGGATTTATTAGAATGAGTTAACTGGCTTTGTTCAGTTTGGAGTCATAATATCTAGAATTTATTCTAGCTGAGCTCGTGCAATCCTTTGAATGTATTAATCCGTTTCAACAGCAATCTGCTAATCCTATATGAGCAATAAGAGTTAACTGGATCTGCTGAGCCTGCAATTTCTGGATGCTTTTTCTTCTCCCACCAATACAATTTTGAACTCCTAATACATTATGGAGGAGTCCTACATGTACTGCAGTGATGACAAGATGTTATGAACACTCTCCAGGCATGCAGAATTATCTTTTGACATAACCTTTTCAGTACTTGCATGGTGGCACTGGCATTGCAATTCATATCTTGAATGAAACAGAATTTTTATTTTTCTTAAATATGGCACTAAAATATATCTTTCGTCTTGAATTTCCATTTCAAATTTCTCAAGAGACATGGTCATACAGTGAAAACATGTGGATTTGAAATTGGCAGGGTGGGATCAGAAGTTAGTTAGCTGTGGGTCTCATCCCAGAGTTTTCACCCATTAGCTCTGTTGACTTGGACAAATTATTTTGCCAAAGCTATCCTTTGGTCTCTAAGCAATAAAATGGAAGTAACAAAATTACCTACTTCTGAGAGTTGTAATGAAATAACGTTTATGACATGCTTAGTACAGGGTCTGGCTCAATAAATGTTTCTCCTCCTCCTCCATCATCATCATCTGGATTCACAGATAACTCTACCATTTTCTAGGTGACCACTGGCAAGTTACCTAACCATCCAATGCCTTCACTTTCTTATCCTTTTAGAAGGTATAACTGTAAGTGCTTCATAGGATAATTGTAAGATTAAATGAGGCAATAAACCTAAAGCAGGTGGGACGGAGTTGAGGCACAGTGACTCACCAAACATTATTTCTTTCTCATCCTGTCCTCAACCTTTTTTTCATTCTTCTCTTACATGTACATCTACATCTGTCTGTATCTGTAGGAAGCATGTAGGAGAGGTGTTTGTTTTCTGATTTTTGCCCAGCTAGCTTTGTGCCAGGGAAAATGTTTCTCAAATATTATACTATATATTATCAAATATAAGCGGTTCTTGCTACGACGGCAAGGGTAGAAAAAGACTAGAATTCATACTCTCATGGCTCTTGCTCCATGGTTGGCCCATTGAGATGTCTAGCGGCTGTTGGGGCAAGAGGTCTCTAGGCAGTCTATTTGAATTTAAGCTGCCAAATACTGGAGCTGGCAGAGACCAAGGAAATATATTAAAAAGGCATGGCTCCCAGAATTTATTGGCAAATCCAAAGTAATAGAAAAGCAAAATTTGATATAAGCTGGGGCTCTTCATACTATCATTTTTCACCTTTGCCACATCCTCTAGAGCTGACCTAAGCTATTTCTCGTGTGGTCTTAGAAATCAGCAAGGGGATTTCATGCCTCGCTTGAGCATGCTTTCATTTAGCTCAGGCTGATGTATATTTAAGATTATATTCCTTTCTCTGGAGACAGCTGGAATATTGTCGGAATGATTGTTTAGAAAGATGAAAAGCATGTGCAAACTCAGTTACTTGAAGAGAGAGCGAGGGGATGACGGCAGTGTAAGCAGAAGGGAAGAGAGTACTAAACGGACTAAAAACAAGGAAGGCAAAAAAGGCAATTAGCAGCGAGCATTTGAAATAGTTGAAAATCCAGCGAAGATGGATGGAAAAACAAATATAAAAGAGAAAAACTGGAAGAATCAAAAATGTAGAAACAACATGATAAAAAGATGTCAAATGACCTTTGAGTACATCTTTCTGTTTCCTCTTTATATTGTCTTCTATATCTAATAGAAAAGAGGCCCAGGCATGATATCTGAGGAACTGGATTGTTAAAGAGAAGGAGATTTTAAAAGAACCTTTCACGAGTCATTCTCAGTTCTCTAAGATCTGTATTTGAGTACTTTTTAAGAGTGGCCAGTGCAGCTGTTGAAGCTGCCTGTACAGCTCTTAGCACCCTCAGGTACAAACGCATCATATGATGCTGATTTCCTCGCCACGGATTCATATAGCACATGGGACTCTTGCTCACAGAATTCATTTCCTGCTGATGTCTGAGTAATCTCTGACGTTACCCCACGCATTCAGGCCATGCTGGGAGCAATTGAAAAGTCGCGATTGTCTTAGAGCCATAATGGCCTGGAAATTGCTTTAACTTGATGTTACAGAAGCAGCCACAAGCACACACGCTTGTAAACTGGTAGGAAATGCAATTAAAGAGCAGGGCTCCTTTTTTTCTTTTATATCCTGGCTGGGTGAATAATAACTGGATCGACATGTGTCTACTCCCTTAGTGACTGGCTCTAGAAAATACCACTGGGGGGTTTATTCTGTAAAACATTCCATGGACTCAAGTTTCTGAATCTTTGTGGCAACTAATAATTTTTATACACCTGTAAATATGACTCTCAGATGTCAATAAACCAAGGCATTAAATGTCCTCGCTGTGCACAGGGAAAGGGACATGTTGCTTACGGACTGGAACAGCCTGGACCCTTCTCTCAGGTTCACTCTATGACCTTGAACTTACTTTTAAGGCCTGCTTCTTACTTTCCTGGGCTTGCCGATGGGTAATATTACTTAGGTTAAACCAGGAAGTGGCAAAATGCCTGGTGCTCTCAAGTGAGTTTACTCCACTAACGTCGCTGTGTTAACAGCCTTTGCCTAGCACAGTGGAGACCCGAGGGGATGACAGGGTCTCATGGATCCTATGGGTCACCGCAGAAGCTCTCAAGATCGTCAGAGACAGAGTGAAGCACTCCTTGTCATCCTAGTCTGTGGGAACCAGAACTGCAAATCAATGGCTCTGAAAGACTGTTAAGTCTCACAGTAGAAAACTGTTCCTGCATTCTCACACTGACTACCAGCAACCAGCTTTGTGCTCGGGGCAAGTCACTGAAATCTCTCTGTGCCTCTGCTGCTAGTTTGAGATGGTATGCTTGCAGGGTTGTTATGGAGATAAAATTGTATGTGATTGAAATAATTTAGAAAGTTAATAACTATTTGAACAAAGGAGGCAGCAAGAGGTAGGTTACAATAATGGTAAAGAGCACACTGGAAGCCAAACTAGCTGGCTGAGAAACATCCAGGGTGTCATGCATGTAAGTAAACACGTAGGGGCCTATCAACTCCCCCAGGTGCCTGCTCCCAGACAGCCTGCTGATAAGAAAATCAGGTTGTCCTCCAGCTCCCGCCCAACGAGTGTCCAAACCTGTCAGGGGTCACAGGGAAAGCTCCTGTGTCTAGATCCAGCAGACCCTTTCAGCCCAGCTCTGCCACTTACCAAGTGTGTGACCTCCCTTTGTCTTACTCTCTTTGGGTGTGAAATGGGAATAAAACGAGTTTCTAATAATGGTGGGCACATGCCGTCGCACATTTGTGCAAATGTACGACATTAAGAGTGAACCCTAATGTAAACTGTGGATTTTGGTGATAATACATCATCGTCAGAACACCAGCTTGACAAACATGTCACTCTGGTGGGAAATGTCGACCGTGGGAGAGGCTCTGCACGTGTGGGGCAGAGGGTATCTGAGAAAACTCCATACCTGCTGCTCAAGTGTGTGAACCTAAAGGGCTCTAAAAATTAAAACATATTAAAAAAAAGAAAAATAGCATCTATCTCACAGGGTGTTCTGAGGGTTAAGAAAGATAACATATCTAAAGAGCTTATACCATCCCCAACATACAGGAAACACTCAGAAAGTGTTGTTTTTTTTAGCACAGATTGATTTTCATGAATCTCCCCGAGAATATTCCTTCCTCCCTCTCTTCCCTTTCATGTAATTATCTTCAAAGTAGGGCCCCGATAGATAATTGTTATACCAGCAGAATACTAGTGCCGCCAGTCCAAGAGCACTACTACCTTCCATTAAAAAACATTTTGTTCTGATTACACAAAGTAAATAACTGATCCGTTCGCCTCCTTTGTGCGTCTCTCTCTCGCTACTGCAGTCAATTACGGGTTTCCCACCAAATCGACCATTGTTTGAGCCCTACACAGACACGCTGAGGACTTAGAACAAAAGCACTGTTCTGCTGAAGTTACAGCCGCACCGCTATCGGATTCAGCAGTTTTCACCCCACCAGCTTATTTCCAGGTGAAGTGAAAGCCTTGCCCATGGTGGATCCTACTGCACGTCAGCTTCACGGTTGTGGAAAAGGCTCACCAGGACTTCATTCTGGCCATCTGCTGAAAGTCTGAGACTGTGATTGTCTCGAGTGAGTGCTGTGAATCCGAATATGTTCAGCTTCTAATTACGTCAATACTGCTCACAACTTTTACTGTTTTTTTTTAAATGTGGTGCCCAAAATGAGATCTGACAATAAGTTTTACAATACCAATAAAGCTTATCCACATGTCCAATTTACAGTTTTATGCTTTCAGTGTATTCTACAGTGGGCTACATTGGCTGTGTGGATTGAGTTTACAGAAATACTCAGATCATAAAAATGTCTGTTGCAATTAAAGGCATTTTGCATTTGTTTTATCATAATAGCATCAGACTTGACATTGAGCTTAGAGTATTTGTTCTTGGCTATATTTGTACCAAAAAGCATTACGTCAGTTGCAGTACTGTGTGTAAAACACCACCCTTCCAGGGGAGTCCAGCAAGGCTGAACAAAAGTGTTTCACTAATCATCATAGGTTGAGAGCTAAGCGAAAGTTTGTCAAGTAACTCTAAGGGCAGAGGAATGGGTGAGACAATACCTTGGGGAAAGACTCGTGACAGGCGGGCAAAGGGGTCTGGAAACAATCCACTTAAATGTAGAGAACCACCGAGTACCACTGTTCTGACTGAGGTATCAGCCCATGACCCCGTCTACAGGCAGAAGAGAAAGTGGAACAGAAAAAAGAAGAGGGGGAGCTTGAGATGGAGGACTTTGATTTTAAGTCGTGCTGTGTAATTGGCAGATGTCTGTACGGAAACAGCCCGCTTTCCTTTATGCATATGAGAAGGTGTCCTCAAGTAACCTTAGGAAATAGTGAAATGAGTTCTGGCATTTTGAAGGAGATAGAGTGGTAGGAATGCTGTGAAACCAGAGTCTGGAGTCACAGACTCATTCGGAACAATAGCAAGGCTGGAGCTGAGCAAACCCGACTCCATATGGTGAGAGAATCGCTCAGATGCAGGCAAGAAGGGAAAGTGCCCGGTTGCCTTGGATGCTGGTGATCCTGGGGATACGGGAGAGATGCAGCTTCCAAGAACTGAGTGTGCAGAGAAATAGAGAGCCTGGCACATGCAGCCAGTGTTCCACATGGATTTGAGAATGTAAGAAATAAATGGAGCTGTGTGTAGCATGAGTAGAACCATACTAGTTAACACTTCTTGGCTACTAATTAGATGCCAATTTTTGTTAAGTTATTCAGTCATTTTGCAGATGGAAAAACCTATACGAAATACTTCTCCCAATTTCATGCAGGCAGTCACTCAAGCAGCTGAAATTCTAACCTAAGCCTGATTACAGAATCAGACATCTTAGTCTCTTGTGGTTTAGTGGTTAAGAATGTGCTCACTGGAGCCATTTTTCCCAGGTTTAAGTCCCTACCCCACCACTTACTCTCTTACGTGGCTTACATAATCTCTAATAACTCTGTTTCCCCATCTGTGAAATGGGAATGATATGAGTTGCTGTGGATGGTTTTGTCCCACTCCCCACCAAAATTCATGTGTTGAAGCCCTGATTCCTAATATGATGGTGTTTGGAGGTGGGGCCTTTGGGAGGTAATTAGCTTTAGATGAAGGCATTAGAGTGGAGCCTCAAAGATAGGAGTAGTGTCCCTACAAGAAGAGGAAAGGATCTCTCTCTCTGCCCCATGTGAGGAGGCAGCAAGAAGGCAGCTGTCCGTGTGCCAGGAAGGAGGCCATCACCAAAACCCCGGTCATGATGACACTCTGAGCTCAGGCTTCCAGCGTCCACACCTGTGAGCAACAGACTGTTGTTTAAGCCATCTAGTCTATAGTATTCTGTAATAGCATCCTCAGCTAAGCCCCTAGGACTTTCTTTCTTAGGTTTGCTATGAGGACTAATGAGACAGTATTTGGAAAGCACTGAGTATAGAGTATGGGGCATTGTAAGTACACAATAGATGTTAGTTAGCTATTAATATCTTTAAAAGCCCCAGCTACTGCTTTTGGGTGTATTGCTTTCATGTTAACAGGAAATGACACACTTTTGACCAAAGCGTATAGTTGGAACATTTTTCTAGGCACTGTGATCTATTTCCTTACCTGTTAAATAATACTTCTGTTTGCTCCCCATAATTTCTTGTCTAGAAACACATGAATGGGCACTAAGAAGCACTATGTGATAGGAAGGGCGTGATGCTTGGAGCCAGAGGCCAATTTCAGCCTCACCTCTTGTCAGTAGCTGTGTAGCCTTTGACAAACCACGCATATCCTCAAGCCTAAGTCTCCACCTTGGAAAAGAGCTCTGAACAACACTCCTTCCCAGGAGATGATGGGCTTGAAAGTATTTTGCAACCTAGAAAGCACTGTACAAATATTAATTATTATGTTAACACAGTTGAGAAGGTTTGAAAAAAAGCAAGAAATCAACACAGGGCTAGTGGAGTTTGAAGAGCTTTCTAATTTGGGAATTGTTGCACATACCATTAAGAACTGAGACACACTGTACTAAATTTAGTTTAAAACAAACAAAACATGAAATGTGATTCAACCTCAATAAGTAACTTGGTATATACAAGAAGAAAGGACTCTGAAATACATGCAGAGAAACCTATAGAGCAACATTGTGGATGAGTGACCCAGTGGTTACAGTAAGCCAGAAAATACATTTGAGCTTTTACAATGTCACATAGCATTTGAAAGGGCAGTTCTATTTCAGGCTTTGACCAGGAGACAATGGGCTCCTTTCTTCTTTTTTTGGAGCCTGAATAATGCTGGCTGAGCACCCTCTGGGGCATGGCAGGTCAGCTATAAGTCCAGGATGTCTCATATCCAACACACACTAACAAACCCTCCCACCCCCACGCCCCCACACACCGGGATCCCACGTATGGTGGAGAAATGGGTCTAATTGGAGGAGGAAGACCTGGGGCGGGCTTGCGGCAGCTCTGCAGGTCATTGGAATGCCCCTTAGCTCTTTTTGTGCTTTTCCCAAAGGAATCATGCTCACATCACCTCTGTTCATTACTCTCTTGGTTCTGCCTGAGCCTGTCCTAAGTGTACAGAAAGCACGTAGGAAAGAGGAGACCATTGAGGATACATTAGAAAAGATGGTGGGATATGGCGATGGATAAAAATGAATCATAACATTTGGTAAGGCAACATGTTAAAAGAATAAACCCAGACTTCATTTATTAAAGATTTAAAGAAAAGGCTTAAATATAGGGAAAGGGATATATTTATGGATCAGACAACTTTTACTCTTGGCAGAAGGTTCCACGGCTGGCCTAGTGAGGTGTGGCTCTGTATCCAATTCCCGGCTTTTGCCTTTTTCCCACGTTTATAAATACAATTACTGAGCCAGTGCTTCAGGGGCCAAGTTCTCCCTTCATTTTCCCATAGTTCTTCCTGAATTCCCTGACAACATCCCTGTGTTCACTATGTGCACCTGCCCTTTTGCATCAGAGAAATGGTAGTGGTGAGTGTGTTACATTATGGGTGCTTATTAGCTGAATCTCCAGGGCATGTTAAGATGCAGACAAAGTTTGCATTCCACCATCCTCCATCATGCTTGCTAGCACCTGCCACCACCGGCCCATTCAACAAGCTCGTCCCCTCTGAGCAGGCAGGAATGTCCTTCACCGACATCCCTCACGGTCCAGGCCTTTCTCTTTAATCTCTCCTCTCCCACAGTCACCACGGCCAAGTCTCCTTCCTTGGGTCTTTCTAGTGCATTGAAACTAATCTACCAAACAAGTATGTACATAAGGTGTTGATGATTGATAATGACTTAATGGTCTACCTAGTCAATTTATTCAAACAAAGAATATACTGGAAAGTTAAAATAAGGGTGAAGAAGAAAACAAATAAGAAATTGATACAAAAATGGCATTTTCATTTGCATATTGATCTAAGACATCTTCTTAATTCCCACTAAGATAATTTCTGGAGTAAATGTTAAGTATCTGAACTCTCTTTCAGTACCAGGATATTTATTGCAAACCTCAAAGAGAGAAATATTGAAAATAAACCAAATTTTTAATAAGAGGCAGGTTGTATCCATGTTTAAAGTAAAATAATATGCAGCTATTAAAAGTGATACTGTAAAAGAATATTTAATTACATGGGCATACCACATCACCTTAAGTCTAAGATACATACAGTTTGCTTAACGTTTTTGAATCTGGGAATATCTCACAACCAGTGCTGAAACAATTCAACAGCTACTAAGCAGATGAGTAAATTGTGACTTATGCTGTTGCCTACATGTACCAATGTATATAAAGAGAAAGGTTTTTGTTTATTTGTGGGTCATCTCAGTTGAGTTATTTATAATGGTACAAAGACGGATGAATTTTAACTTAAGTTTGTACTTCTGTCATTTTAGTTGTCATTTTAATTGTCTTAAAATACACTTTGATACAGCTTTGACATAAAAACATTGTGTATACAGATGATTGTGTCTGTCACATGCCAGACAATGCATTTAAAGGCCCTAGAGGCAGTAGAAGCTCCTGTGACTGATTCACACATCATGAAAGACTCTCAGTCAGGTAGCAGCATATCAAAAGCTCTGGCTGACTTACAAGAGAAGCTGTTTAACTTTCATCCATTTGTAATACGATTAAGCAAAAAACAAAAGTGAAGCTATCCAAAAAAAAAAAAGCCTATGAAGCTTTTGGGGGCTTATGACTTGCGTCAGAATTTTAATACTAACCCTGAAGGTGGGCAGATGTTAAGAAAAAGATCCAGCCTTATGAGAAGTGACTTGTCCCTGGGAAGCAATGCAGAACTGTTGGTAGCCAGTATGGCCCAACTGGGTGACTGTGAATGACACAGACCACGGCTATTTCATTTTCTCCCTTTGGGAATGGGAAAGTCTTTAACTGTTATCTTAGGCTTATCTTACTACTATATTGTGGAAATAGATTTGCTCCATGAGGGGAGGATGCTGGGATGGGATGTATTTTGCACGTGGGGTGGATGTGAATCTTTGGGGACCAGAGGACAGACTTTGGTAGGCAGAAATAAATGCCACTCCCCCCAGAAAGCATATTTTCTTTCTAATCTTTAGAACCTACAAATATTACCTTATATGGCAAAAGAGTGACTATTACCTTATATGCCAAATGATGGGATTAGATTAAGGATCTTGAGAGTGGTTTATCTGAATGGCCTCTAAATCTATTTGTAGCTATGCTTATAACAGAGAGGCAGAGGGAATTTTGAAATAGAAGTACATGCATTCAGTGGAGAGGCACTATGAACACAGAGGCAGAGGTTGAGGAGATAGAGCCACAATCCAAGGAACACCTGTACCCACCATAAGCTAGAAGAGGCAAAGAGGAGTTTCTGCCTAGAGGCTTAGGAGAAATACAGTCTGCACTTTAGACTTCCAGCCTCTAGAACTATGAGGTAATACATTTGTGTTGTTTTACTATCAAGTTCATGGAAATTGTTTCAGTAGCCCCAGGAAACTAATGTAGAAGATAGGGACATATAATAGCATGGTGTTATCAGGAGTTATTAAGTTAAAAAGACTTCAAAATACTCAGTGGTATAATGCTCCTTTAATTTAAAAGCAGCAGATATAAATATATAACTAAATAAAAAATAAAGACTGCCATAACACAATACTATAGAATGGGTAGCTTACACAACCTCATTTTTCTTTCTTACACTTTTGGAGATTGGAAGACTGAGATCAGGGTGCTAACATGTTTGGATTCTGGTGAGAGCTTGTGGGTAAAACTGCAATTATTTCCAGAATCTCTCGCCTGGCTTTAATGCATCTGCATATCAATAGGTGTTTCAAGGGGTGGAGAGAGTGGTCCATCTACATTTCAATAGGTAATTACAAGGGTGTGCAAGGGTTTATCTGGACCAGAGAGGTTGGGTGGAGCTGTCTTCTGCTGCAGCCTGGTCAAGAGAGAGACAGCGACGACTGCTTGTAAGAAATAAAAGGGTTTCTTTAACTTTATTTCTCCCTTTGAGATTTGGTTTTGGTTTTAGAGGTATTTTGCCCCAGGATTTTCCCCCCTGGAATTACAGAGCTCTTCTCCTGGCTCGCAGTCTTCTTACTGTGTCCTGACAGGGGAAAAGGTAGAGAGAGAGAAAGGGAGATGGGCAGAGGGGGAGAGGGAGAGAATTCTACTGTCTCTTCTTCTTATAAAGACACTAATCCTATTGAGAGGTCCCCACCCTCATGACCTCATCTAACCCTAATCCCCTCCCAGAGGCCCCACCTCCTAATACCTTCACATTGGGGATTAGAGCTTCAACATAATGAATTTTGCAGAGACACAAACATTCAGCCCTTAATACCATATATGTAACATGATGCCACTGGAAACTGGAATTTAGGAGATATTTAACCATATCCTTTTCTAGGAGTGAAATATGAGTATTTAACCCATTAATGACATGAAAATAACTCTTGCCCTTGAATCGATCATTTGGTCCATTTAGGGTAGGGAACACCATATTCCCCAGGAAAGAACACAGACAATCCTTTTACTTTACAGGGAATAAAGGTTGTGTTCTGAAGAAGAAACTCATTACCCTTGAAAAGGAGGAAGATTTTTATCCATTGTTAATGATTCAGCTCTGGTTTTAATAGATTGTCAAATATTTCCAGATAAGCCAAGAATCACCAATTATAAGAGATGAGGGCTCTGATGGGAAGGGATTAAAAGGAGGAAAGTATAAAAAGAGGGGGTGGCTGAGGAAGAAGGGTACAGAGAGAGGACTGCCAGCAGGGCAAGTGGTGTAAGAGTGGCTCTCGCCAGTGGACAATGCTAAAGCTGCTGCTAAAAGCAGGACCAGTGCTTACAAAGGGCCACTGTCTTAGAGTCCCAGGGACCTTTTGCATCAGGTCTGGATAACAGGCTGCAAGGTCTTTGGGTGGGAACTTTACCACAGGAGCGGGAGCCATGCCTGGAAGATAGCAAAAGTCTTGGCCCCAGGACCCTCTAGCAACCTTAGGATACCTTCCGGTGCTTAAGATAAGAGGACTTTCAGATATTCTGGGGGTGGTGAGGACAACCGTGACTGTCATACTTGGCAGTTAAAATGAAGTCCTCAACTAGGGATAGAGGAGGATGGATGCCTTCTTTCACAATTATTTTTTATAGTAATTAGGTAATACTTTAAAAATAAGAAAAAGTACAAAAAAGAAAATAAAAGCTCTCTAAAATGAGGTAAAAGAGGATTCTACATATCTACCAAAAGCCATCTGTTGAATATTTTTAACTATCATTGTTTAAAATACGAGCTGGCTGGTCAAGAGAGTGCTTAACCCAGAGTTCTAAACCTTGGGATTCTGAAATTAGAAGAGGCTGAAGATTAAGTGAAACTGGAAAATGAGCTCTAAAAGTGTGAACAAAAGCTGATGGAGATAACCACATACAGCTCCCAAAGGACAAAGCTTAAATCTATCACTTTCAAAACTTTCCTTCACTCTGGCTATGGGGCTCTGTGTTGTTAATGGTATCTAAGCTTAAAAAAGTACAGAAGGCTTGTGCCGGTCAATGAGCTTCTGGCACAGAACAAAGCACTCTGACATCATTGCCTGTTACCTGGCACAGAAAAAGGGGTTAGATGTTTATGATGACATAACTTTAAACTTACACTCAATCAATTGGTTTGCAAAGAACATATATCTTCCCTATCCTCAGTCAAGGGTGAGTGAACACATGACTTGGAAATGACAAAGTTCTTAACAAAGAGATATGCAAGGCCAAATGCCAAATGTTGCTTACATGTAAGCAGCAATGAATTTAAGGATGTCTGAGGTTGTTTAGATTCCATTCTGTAAGAAAGAATGAACTGGGTATACAGTCATCCTTGGTCCTAAGGATGAAACGTCATCTACTACATACTAGTTGTGCTGAATTGGATATGTTACTAGCTTCTCTGAGTCTTGATTCTCCTGATTGTGAATTGGGGATAATGATATCTATCTCCTGCGGAGGCTGTGAATGTTAATAAAACAAAATATCTAAAGTGTTTAATGCCCTGTGTAAATCCAGTCACTATTGCTCTTTCATGGTATATCACCAAGTGTGAGTTTTGTCACATTGCAGGTCTACAAGGAGGAGACGTTTTGTGGCAAGGCAGGTTTTCCCACCATCCTTAAATCATGCTTACTGCTTACTCTTAAATAAGTAGTAGTTGCTTACTTGGCCACTGCTCCGTCTCAGGCGGGACAATGTACCTGGACCAGTGAAAGCCGAGCCAGAAGGAGAAGCTGGTGGCAGATTCCTGACAAAGATAAGGCCACCACACAGAGGGAGAGGCGAAGGCAGGGGTAGGAGCAGCGATATTCACTTGCAGAGTAAGGTTTTGGGTATGAAAAACATAGCACATGTCAAGAAATCATCATAGCAAGACTCACAAAGAAGCTTGGTGTTCTAGAAATACTCGGAAGCGGGGCAGACCTAACAAAGCTGGCAAAGGAGGCCGAACAAGAATGCCCCGAGCTGAGCGGCATGGAGAGCTCCAAGGGAAGCCGTTTCTTCCTGAAAAGGAGGCGACTCAGGATTATTCAAACCGATTTTATGGAGAAGACAGACTCTCTGCCTTAACGGACCAAGATCTAGTAAGACTTATTTAATCCCTAACACCAGAGGAAACTTTTGCCCATTCAATATTTCTAAATATAGGTCAGCAACAGCACAATATCTAGACAGAACTGTTCAGAGCTGGCTCTCCCTTGTAGAGGAGATCTACTATGACCTCAATTAGTTTGATTTAGGATTGCTCTTCATTCTTGGAGATTCTGAACAAATTCATGGTTCTGACAGAAGGTACCCTCCTCCCTTAACACTAATATGATGCTGGAGTTTAGGGTTTGTCATGGGTCAGCTGCAGAATGTTTCCAAGATGTGTGGTCATGAGAGAGGGAGAGGGCCCCCTGGTGTATAGTTCTAGGGACATATTTATTCCATTGCACTTTATAGTCTAGCCACATTGCTTTTAAAGATCCATAAAGGGGTGGATATAAATTCTGCTCTACTTTCTGTGTACCCCAGGAAAAGCCATTTGTCCTTAATGCCTGTCTTCTAATCTGAATCATAAAGGGATAATATCTTAGGGGAAGAAGTTCCATTATAAAAGTGAAGTAATTAGTGGTATGGCTTAAAATTATTAGTTCAGAGATTCCAGGCATGTAAAATATATCCCTGAAGAAGAGAAGAGGTGCAAAGGTATATAGAATAGGGTCTCAACCAAGCACTTCAAGGACCACACACACCAACAAATCAAGGCATCACTGGCAAGGGGATAAAAGAGCCATAATGTGCTTGGTTGCAAAAAAACTATGGTGCCTGAGAACTGGAACAAGGGTGGAGTAGCCCTTCAGATCTCTACACCAGAAATTGGTATAAATACAGGCTTTACATTACGGCTTTGAATTGACAGTTGTCCCCCCAGCGTCAAGGCTTCTAGATGACAGAATGTAGTGATTTATGGAGTCCAGAATGTCTGAAGGGCAGTGTATCAGAATACAGGAGCAAGCTATAAGCTAAAAAGACCCTGCTGGGACACACAGGCTTTGAATTATAGAAACTACTCTCAACAAAGCAGTGTTTGGCTGATGGATTTTTATGTTTTCTTGGAAAAAGGAGTTTCAGTGTCATTTCTGAATAATGAAACTGGGGCTCCTTGTGTTCTCCAAGTACTGGTGGAATAGACACTGTAATTTCTGGAGCATCCACTCTCAAGTGTGGTCCTGGATCCCTGTGTGTCCCTGGAACCACTTTAGGAGGCCTATAATATCCTCCCTTTCCCAGCTACATTTCTCCAGGAGGCCTGGTTTTCTGCTTATATTTCAACTGAAATAGTGGCTCACAGCAGAGTGACTGCAAAAGGGATAGGAGAATTTGGTAATTTTCTTTTGAGCCAGACAGTAACAAAATTTACTGGAATATGAAACAGTGCCATCTTTTCACTAATTTGTTTTGGAAAATGTAGTGATTTTTTTTAAGGAAGTTATCTATTTTTAATATATAATGACTTTACCGCTTCTTATAATTAATTAAGCAAAAATGTGTATCTCTCAACTTTGATTTCTAATATGGTAGAAACTGACATATATTACCCACATAATGAAAAGCCTTTGGGAGCCTTCAATAATTCTTAAGAATGTAAAGCGATCAAAATATTTGACAACCACTGTTGCAGAGGCAACAGAACTCACATTTTTTTTGAATTGTCAGTCTTTTAATAATAGTGAAAGTGAGCAAAGACTCTTGGTTTCTGAGTTTATATGAGATGGTAAGCTGCCTGGGAGATATGAGGGCTGACCTGAGGGTAATTAGACTGTTTGCTTGGTTTGCTGTGGGCTGACCCATCAGGCAAAGGAGGTCCCCTTGCAGGACTTGGAGTCCCTCAACCTTGGTCAGCTTGGAGCTTGGAGTAGGATTGACAGATATTAGTGGGCATTGCACTATTCACCTATATTTCAGCCTCTAGAACAACCCATTGATGAAAGAAAGTATCCTGCAACCAGGCACGACTGAACTGAATGAAGAAAAACTTGGGATAAATGCAAGGAAAATCACACTATTAATGTTAGTGAGAAACATTACATGTTAAAGTATGATCATGAGGTAACTGGTTGAAGCTTCATCCCTTGGAAATGTGAAAATATCTCTCAGTATTTTCACTGGAGTAGAGTTTACAGTGAAGCTTTGTCTATGGAGAACAATATTCATGATTATGAGTGAACCTCAGTAAAGTAGGCTACTTGAGACGAAGTCCAAACTAAGTATATGAAAATAAACTTAGAAAGGAAATATTTTCAAATAATATATTAAAAGATGCAAGTATAATGTTTTGGAATATATGCCATGTTTCCAGCTAACATATAGTGAGATTTTAAAAATGCATATACGATTAGATCTAACTTTAATGAAAGCAAAATGATTCTTGGGCTTTGTGATTCTTGAGCAAGTCATTTAAACTCAGTCTTTACATCTACTAAATAAGGAGAAGATGTCAATAATCAATAGGTCTGACACTCATTCACATATAGGCCATTACTGAGTAGGTTTCTTAGCTATTTTGTTTTCCCAAGCAATAAAACATGTCACCTGCTATCTTATAATTCTTTTTGTTTACTCTAACTATTTTTACTATGAACTTCAAAGGCAAAATTCATCACAAACTTAGATCAACCATCACAAAATCGTGAATGGTGACATCAGTTCAGTGACATTTTGTGGAAAACCTAAGACTATCTTCACAGAAAACTGCGGTATTCCAGGCAAGAACAGAATTTTTATCTTTAAATAATTTAGATTTTTCAGTCAAGTAATTTTAGACACACTCGGTCATTGAGTATTCCTTTTCCTTTACACACTTGCTGGGCCATCTTGGGGCTGGTAGGAGTGGGGTAGAGATAGAGATGGAGGGAAGATCTAGTTCTGGGGCCAATTCAGTTTTGATTTCTCTGGTTCACTAAAATTTGTGTCACCTATTTTAAGAATTTCGATTTTCACTATTCCTGGGTTTTATCCAATTCTAAACAACTCTTGCTTAGGGTGTGATGCCCATCACAGTGGAATGAAAATCCTATCCAAGACCATGCTAATTCAAAGCCAACATCTTATAGCTCGTCTGCCATGCTACTGCATTTTAAGTCACCAATCATTTTGCAAAATTCTGGCTTTGGTGGCATTAAGAATATGTAGAGGTCATGAACTTTGTGTCATTACAAAAAACTTGAATCTTCATTACAGGACCCAGAAAGCTAATCAAAGCTAATTAAAAAGAATGCGGATTTTTGAATATCTGATATTCTCTATTTATTCAGTATATCTGAAAGTTGAAAACTGTGGTTAATGTCAGTTAAAAGACCCTAAAGATTTTCTTTTGAGGTAATTTCAGACTCTTGACTGTGAGAAGCGGGTCAATTGTTTATATTACATAATCCACTCATATCCTATCGAAAGGAGGAAGGAATACTCAGTCTCTAATGTATTGCACAGATTCATTAACTTCAGAGTACCTGTACGGGGAGTTCTCTGATACACACGGACTTTATATCTACACTACAGTACATTAGTATGGTAGCCAACATGAAAGTCTGTGATTATTCAACGAAGAGTCCAAGTAAATAAGTACTGGTACTACAATTAACACTTGAGAAGAGTAACTAGCTGACTCCTTATCCTGCTGACATAAAACAGATTTTCAACAAAAGCAACACAGAACACCACAGCCCAGGGTAATATCTGTGACAAAGACAATCAAAATAAATGAAAAAGGTAAGACTTATTAGAGAAAGATCGGGGGCACATACAATTACCCCCAAGGAGGTCAGAAATTAAAAAGAAAATAATTCTGCTAATACGACAAGTGCTTGCCCTGCCTGCTCTCAACGTCTACATTACTACAGGACTGGAGTTCATTAGTCAGCAAAACCGGCCTTCCCCAGGCTCACAGCCACTGCTGCCTGCTGGTCAGTGTGTGTGTGTGGAGCCCCGGGTGGCTATGAGTCTGGAGATGGCTTAGCCAGGTGCATGCCTGACCTTGTACCTTCATTTCCTCTCTGTTCTGAGAAGAATCTTTCCTGTTTTGAAACCTTGGCTTGGGCCCTAGCACTCTGCAAAGCTTTCCCCAACTTCCTCCTCCCTTCCCTATTTTAAGGTCTGATTCTTGTCCTATCAATTCCTAGTTGCCCTGGATGCTTGTTCTCATAAGCTGTTCATCCAGAAAACACACACTGTTGTATTCTCTTAAGATACACTTGTCATTCTCTGACAGGGGAAAATTTCCAATATTTATGCTGCGATTTTCCGTTTCTGTTCTTGCCTGTGCACAACAGAAATTTCCACGACAGAAAAAAATCAAAGGCGGTACAGACAGGGAGATATAAAAACTCTTCCCTTCTGTACTGCTTCAGCTGCTCACAAATTGTTCCCCTATCCTCTCCTTTAAATGCGTGTTAACTTACTCAGTTCTTTCCTGTTGTCCTCAGCTCCTCTTGCTCTGACTAGGAGTTATGATCAGATACCAAAACTTCCTGATTACATTAAATAAATTGTCTGAAACTGTGTGTATTTGATCTAGCACATAAAGTAAATTGTCTGTGACAGAGTGTATTTTCAATGATGAATAACACCTGCAGAACATTTTCTGGTTGAGATGTGAGAGGAAGAGAAAGAGAAAAGAGAGATTGAGAAAGAGAATGAGAGGATGCCAAACAGCAAAAACAACAAAAGCTAAAGCGACAGGATGGCTTCTGTGAGGTCCTCAGTACATCCTCCGAATGGATGGTGCACCCTTTGCTCCTCTTCCCTAGGGCAGCTTTTAGAATAATGTATTTATTCTCAGTGCATAAAGGGCAGGAATATACCAGTCAATAGCCCCAGATAATATATTCAGTCAAAATCAACCAAACCTAGTTCAACCATTGTGGAAAGCAGTATGGAGGTTCCTCAAAAAACTCAAAATAGAAATACCATTTGACCCAGGAATTCCACTCCTAGGAATTTACCCTAAGAATGCAGCAGCCCAATTTGAAAAGGACAGATGCACCCCTATGTTTATTGCAGCACTATTTACAATAGCCAAGAAATGGAAGCAACCTAAGTGTCCATCAGTAGATGAATGGATAAAGAAGATGTGGTACATATACACAATGGAATATTATTCAGCCATAAGAAGAGAACAAATCCTACCATTTGCAACAACATGGATGGAGCTAGAGGGTATTATGCTCAGTGAAATAAGCCAAGCCGAAAAAGACAAGTATCAAATGATTTCACTCATATGTGGAGTATAAGAACAAAGAAAAAATACTGAAGGAACAAAACAGCAGCAGACTCACAGAACCCAAGAACGGACTAATAGTTACCAAAGGGAAAGGGACTGGGGAAAATGGGCGGGAAGGGAGGGATAAGAGGGAAAAAGGGGCATTACGATTAGCAGATGTAATGTTGGGGGGGCACGGGGAGGGCTGTACAACTCAGAGAAGACAAGTAGTGATTCTATAGCATCTCACTACGCTGATGGACAGTGACTGTAATGGGGTTGGTGGGGGGGACCTGATGAAGGGGTAGTTTAATAACCATAATATTGTACATGTAATTGTAGATTAATGATACCAAAATAAATTATATAAAAAAAAAAATCAACCAAACCAAAAGTTCAAAAACGGTAAAATGGAGGGTAAATGTGCAGTAGAGGAATTTCCTCTAGGAGGAAATTTAAATAATGCAAGTCTAATGCATCATTTCCAAAATCAAAGTCTGATTTCATTGCATATATTTATTGGATAAGTGACCCAGGAAGTGAGGGAGTATGTGAATGGGGTGAGAGCCAGGAATTCCTAAGAAGTCCCACCCCTGGAATTCTTCCTTGGTGACTCTGCAGCAGTGTACCAGCCCTCTTTTTGTTGAACTCCCCAATGGGGATACGCTGCATGGATGCCTTCCAAGCTGAATGACCCCAGTATTTTAATGCAAGTGGTGCTTATCGACAGTGATTGAGTTTACTATCATTTATCATCATCTGAACAGAAATTGAGAACAATTTCCAGTGTCCAGATGTTTGGCATGATGTAGTTTAAGCATTCAGATAATTGAATGCTGAACTCCCACATATGATGTTTTAGCTGGTACCTTCACAATACGCCCTCTACCGACAAAGACCAAGTAAGTGAGCAAATTAATAAAACAGTCGATATAAAACAAAAAGCTGAACAGGCAAACAAAAACCAATTTTTCTGTAAGACAACAATTCCTAAATAGCAAATGTCGAGATAACTATTTTTATCAAAATGGTCTATCCTGCCATATCTCCAGAGTTACATTACCAAGAAAACCCATTTAAAAAAAAATCACATTTTAACCATAATATATGATGGAAAAGGGAAATGCAGTGCTAAAATTTTAGGCATGGGATAACAATGTGTGAGTTTCAATAATGCAGTCGTACTGATAGTTACCTCATTGGGTAGATCGAGAGCAGAAGTACAGCTCACTTTGCTCAAGAGCAGTGGTGCTTCTTCCTACTCACCAAGGCAACTGTCGCCATGCCAGACTTCTCACATTTCCCATCACCCTCATCACCCCCTGCTCTGATAAAGAACCACACCTCTCAAATACAGCAGTTGTGTTTAGTGATTAGCAATTTTTTCCTTTTTCAGGTAAGAGGTAGGGACTATGACTTTGCTATAACAGATGGCAATCATACAAATGAATTCTATTTCGTACAGATTTGACAAGCTTATGTTAAACTATGTTATGTGAACTTGAGTACAGAAAAAAGGTCTGCAATCACTTAGTGTTTATTGGTACTGTTACGGCATATCAAGAACAAATTCACCGAACCTGTGTGTACTTCCAACATTGTATTATTTGATAACATTAATAACTAAAGTAGCAACACTTATTTATATCACATAAAAACATTTTAATAACCAAAGTAGTAAAACATTTATATATCATTTTGAAAACATTTTAAAATCACACACACTCACACAGACACATTAAAGAAAAAACATAGAAAATAAGTAAAATCAAGTTTAATTATCATCATGGAGCCTGGGATAATTTCAAACTCTGAGCAAGGGTGCTTTGATAGTTATATGGAAATGGCACTATTTTACTCAACCTTGACTTATGTTAACTGATGCTGTTTTTAAAGTTGTTTCCATATTGACAATCTACTACTGGGATGATATTGCATTACTCACACGTGTTACATAATTTAGTTTATGTTGTCAGTTGGAAGCTAGAATTCTTGTGTGCTTGTCCTATTATTTAAATTTCAATGATTACAAAAACTAACACTGACAATCTAAAATAGTATTAAGAATACATTTCCCCTATGCAGAAAGACATGAACCTATTTTTATAACACCTTTGTCCTGGAGACCAAAGGATCTATTTAATTGTTTCATGAATCATGAGGAAAAGAGGAAATAGGATTACCCTTTTTGTTTTTTAAGGGAGCCAATGTGTATAAATCCTATTTAAGAACTGTTAATTCACATCTGCCCCAACTCTTGCAAGAAAAGAGTCCTTAAGTCTTGTTTAGAAAAATGTTTTCCCTTCTCTGACCTCTATGATTTGGTCGTAGTTTTAGGCAAATCTTTATTTTCTGTACCCATTCTCCCGTGTGCTCTATAATCCAAACAAATTCATGTACTCTGCATTTATGTACATGTGGCCTTCAACTGTCTGGGTTTTCTGCTGAAAAGACCTTTGCATAATGGGAAAAACTCATTTAAAAACTGTAACAGATCATACAAAAAAAAAAATTATTTCATAATGTTAAAACGATGTCACTGATAATCAAAGAAATGGAAATGAAGCCTGAATAAAATATTAATTTTTTACCTATTACATTTCAGAGAAACAGATGGACAGACGTCCCTTTGTTGTGAAATTGAGGTGAATCTGGAATCCTTCAATATGTTAGAGAAAGGATTATTTTGCCTTTGCAAATTAACTTGGCATAATACATTAAGAGTTGTAAAAAATGTTTAGAAGCATAGACCTGATAATCCCACTTTTGTAAATGTAGCCTAAGGGAAGAAACCAAGTGAGGAAAGAAATAAATCTTACCTGTAAAGATGTCTACTTCCAATTTTTTTTTGATATTGAGAACTTAAATGTCAAATATTAATTAAATTAAGGTATAGCTACCTGATAGAAATATTATATTGCAACCAAAACATAACTATGAGGACAGTTATGGCAACAAAGGATAGTAATTCTGATAATTAAGTTAAAAAGTTAAGAGTATATATAATATGATTATCACTATATAAAATATGTATACCTGTGAAAATATGCCTGAAAGATATATAACACACATAATAGGTTTGCTAGGATGATGGAATCATGTGTGTTTTCCAAATACTCTGTACTATTTTCATGTCATTTTATAATAATTAAGTAAAATAACTGGAATTCATTTTTTAACTCCCAGTTTAAATAGACATCCCTCCAAGAAAACTTTAATAACACCTTATTTACACCCTTTTTTTGGTAATTTATATATGTTCTTGTATTATAGTTATTAGTTTAGTTAATAATGTGTGCAATAATTTGGTCCTAGGTTTTGGAAATGAGCATGTGAGTTTGTAAATGGATCCTGGATGTCATTAATAGTAAGTAAGCACTGTTTGGTTAGGCATGTTCTCATTTTTCTCTTCTTTATATTTGCCACGTGTATACCTGCAAAATTCATGGGCCTCCTTTTCCAATGACTGATTATTCCCTAATATTTTCATATAGAGGTTCTCTGTTCAAAATGGTCACTAATTTTACCCCTTGATATGTTAAGTTTTCTAATGACGGCAGAGAATTTAAACAAGCTTAACTTTGAACATGGTATTTTCCTAAATCTCTGCTACTTGAGATGGAGTCATTCTCAACAGAAAGCAACACTTTTTCCTCAAGTTTAAAATGGTGGCAACCTCACTCTTTAACCAATGCATGCTTCACAACTCAAAGAACACATGTGCAGTGAGATCCACAATATGATCTGAAAGAACTGAAGGGAAAGGGCCTGATGTTTTCCCAAATAAGCACAGAGTAATGTAATTTGATAGAGATTTAGTCCAAAATGGCTAGTGAGTTTGTACTCAGGTACCTTCATATTAAGAAGAATTATACACAATGACAAAGTGAGATTTATCCAGGCATGCAAAGCTTGCTCGACGACTCAGAAATCAACCAATGTGATCCTACATCAACAGCCTAAATAAAACTCATATGATCATATTAATAGATGTAGAATGAGGATTTGCAACATCCATTCATGACAAAAACTCTCAGGAAACTAGGAATAGTGGGGAACTTCTTCAAGTTGATAAAGAATATCTATAACAAACCTACAGCTAACATCATACTTAATGACGAGAAACTTGAAATTTTCTCGCTAAGATCAGGTGCAAGATAAGGGTGCCCCCTCTCACTTTTCCTTTTCAACACTGTACTGGAAGTTCTAGCTAATGCAATAACACAAGTAAAGGAAATAAAAGGTATACATATTTGAAAGGAAGAAATAAAGGTATCTTTGTTTGCATGACATGATTATCTTTATAGAAAGTCTGAAAGAATTGACAAAAATATTCCTAGAACTAATAAACCATAATAGCAAAATTGCAGGATACGTTAATGTAAACTGTCAATTGCTTTCCTATATACCAACAATGAGTGAGTGGAATTTGAAATTAAAAACACTATATTATTTACATTAGACCATAAAAATGAAATACTTAGGTATAATTTAACAAAATATATACAAGATACATATGAGCAGAAATACAATACTCTGATGAACAAAATCAAAGAAGAACTAAATGAATGGAGACATATTCCATGTTCATGGATAGGAAGCCTCTGTACTGTCAAGATATAAGTTCTTCCCAAATTGATCTATAGATCCAATGAATTCCCCATCAGAATCCTAGCAAGTTATTCTTTGGCATTGACAAAATGATTGTAAAGTTTATGTGAGACAAGAGACCCAGAATAGCCAACACAATATGAAGGGAAGAACAAAGTCAGAGGGATGACACCACTTGTCTTTAAGACTTACTATAAAGATACAATAATAAAGACACTATGGTGTTAGCTAAAGAATAGAAAATCAAACAATGGAACAGAATAGAGAACCCAGAGTCAACTGATCTTTGACAAAGAAGCAAAGGCAATACAGTGGAGCAAAGACAGTCTTTTCAACAAATGGTGCTGGAACAACTGGACATCCACACACACAAATAAATGAACCTAGCCACAGACTTTACACCCTTCACAAAAATTAACTCAAAATGGACAGACCTAAATGTAAAATGCAAAACTATAAAACTCTAAGAAGGTAACACAGGAGAAAAAAAATCTTTGATTTTGGGTATAGTGATGTCTTTAGATAGATTACCAAAGGCACAATTCATGGAAAGAACTAATTGACAAGACGGACTTCATGAAAATTAAAAAGTTCAATTTGGCAGGGAGGGGGCAGTGAAAAGATATTAAAATAGTGGTCATGTGTCATTATATATTTGTCCAAACCCATAGAATGTACACCACCAACAATGAATCATAATGTAAACTACAGACTTTCAGTGATTATGATGTGTCAATGTAGGTTCACCAGTTGTAACACATGTACCAGTCTGGTGGGAGATACTGATGATGGGGCAGGCTATGCATGTGTGGGGTGAGAAATATGTATTGGAAATCTCTGCAGCTTCCTCCCAAAATTTTACTGTGAACATAAAACTGCTCTAAAAAAATAAAGTCAATTAAAAAAAAAGCCAAGGAAAACTCATGAAACTTAAGACTAAGGACGCATTCTTTCAGGTATGGACCAAGGTGAGGCTCAGGCTTTTCAGAGGAAATGCTGGGCTTTGCTCTTTCTAAGGCTATTGGCTGGCTGTAGTCTATGGTAGACCTGGTTGTTGGGAAATATGAGTGTGAGATGCTATTTGCAGGCAGGTGGACTCATTGGATCCCACATTATTTTTATTCTCATTTCTTCATCTCTTTTCTTATGTGTGTTGGTTTGCTCTTTGGAAACCATCTGGTATGTATTTCATTTTGTAGCATATTTAGAAGCTTTCTTTGAAATGCAAATAGTAGGTCACTCAAGGAGATGAACCCAGGTTTGGGGTCCTATTTTACTGATCTCTTTCTCTTTTCCCACTACCCTGTTATTAAAAGTTTGGATTAAAAGTTGGGCAATTGAAAGCCATAAACATTCAGAAAGGAATGTTTCTGAAATGCTTACAAGACCTAAGTGATGAAAGCCAAAAACATAAAATAAATGTTGGGAAAAAATTCTAGATAGAAGAGCTAATACATTTTACATTATATTTCCAAGGAAATGTTGAAAGTTTTAAAAATTATTCTTTTTATGAACAAGATTTAGGCTACTTATCTAGATCTGGTTGTGATGAAATTTCTTACCTCCTGGAAATTGTATTAGCAGGTTTGGGCTTAGGAAAAAATACTGAGGAATTTTATTTTGGCCCTGACACCAGAATACAGAATACAGTTAGTGCTCCAAGTCTGTCACATATTCTTGTCAGTCTGCAAACCCCTTCGGACTAAGAGGACTTTTCATGTATCACTTTTTCTACCTGTACTGCTGTTCATTTGTTCTCTCATTACAAATGTTTACTGAACATCTGCTATTGTCCGACATGGATGTAAGTGCTGCTGAGATTGTGATAATAAACCAAACAGATAAATGAGACATGAAGATATCAAATGCTACAATGAAAATAAACCAGAGTGATATGACAGAGTGTGAGCAGGTTCTTGTTTATAATGGACAGTTGGGGGAGGCAGCCTGGAGGACATGAACTGGAAGTGGATTGGCAGGGAGGCATCCTGGAGGACATGACCCGGAAGTGGATTGGCAGGGAGTAATTAGACACAAGAGGCCCTGGTGAGAGAGCCTTCCAGCAGAAGCAGTGTAGCTCTGGAGCCCTAGGTGGGAATGAAGTGGGGGTGTTTAAGGAAGAGAATAAAGTATTATCCTGCCCAATAAAGGCAGGAGCCTAGGGCTGCCCGGAAGATGGGTGGGAGCTGAGTTTGATGAGGGGGACGGGGGCCAGATCACGTAGAACCGTGTAGGTAGTGTGACACATTTGGATATTATTGTAAAGGCCGTGCGAAACCCTGGAGGGCTTTGTCCAGGGCCACAACAAACTGATCTACACTGAGAAGATCGCGGCCCTCGAGGAGGTGAGATGAAGTAAGGACAGCAACGGGGAGGCTGTGGCCTTGGCCCAGGTGAAAGATGATGGCTGACCCCTGAGGAGATGGGAAAGGAGTGGATGCATTTGTTGTGTGTTTTAAAGGCTGACCTAGTGGGGCTTGCTGGTTGATTTGATGGGGTGAGGGATAAAAGGAAGGGAGGACTCAAAGGCAGTCATGCCAAATGACTTAAAAAAAATCAGCAGAAATATTCCCAACTTTCCAAAACTAATGGGACACAGGGAGTTGCACTTGGTGAAATTTTAATGAAGGGATATCTGAATTGCTTAGGTATATGCATTTCATTTTAGACTTTAATGCCCCAGGAGGTTGGTCTCTTGTCTGCTAAGGAGGACCCACAGACAGCACTGAGCAGCTGTCTCCTAACAGAAAATTCCACAGCAGTCTCACTACTCTGTGGGCAGCTTCGGCACACAGACAGGAGTTCCACTGTTGAAGAGCCACAGTTTGTAAAGTAAGAAGTTTTAAATGAAATGATCTCTTAGGTGGCTTCCAATTTTAAAATTCTGTGTTTTAAAACCCTGCTGGGTCTATTCCAGGGATCATAAGTGTGTAAGCCTTAAATCATATGTAAGTTATAGTAATAAAGATAATTCAGGTATTATTCATTGTTTTCTTCCTACACTTAATTTCAGGTTTTAGAAAATGTGTTTGTTTTGGTGTAGTATTTATAGTTCTTCTGAAGTGATAGCAAGTCAAGTCCTTTGGGCTTGAACACTAAGTACCCTTTGCAGCTGGGATAAAACTATGTATTTTCTTTAGAGGGACATAAACCCTAGTTGTTCTCTTTCCTGGTACTATAATAAGTAATTTTGTCTTGCAGCATCAACTCCCCTGAGCGGAAACTACACAGCATCTGTACTTACACACATGCATTTGCCACTGCTGAGCGTGTGCTGTAGGCCACACATGGCACTGTGAATAGTGATTTTCACCTATGAATTTATTTAATCATCACAATGAGAAGTGGTTGGTATATTCATCCCATTTCACAACTGAGTTAGCTGAACCTCAGCGTGTGGCAGAGCTAAGATGTCAGGCCAGTTCTGCCGGGTCGGATCATCGGCCCGGGTCACTCCCTCCCTCCCAGGTAGACCCTGAGCAGAGCCTGCCACGTCCAACATGCAGCCCTCACTATGCCTCTTATGCTTTTAAGGCCTCTGTCTTTCTAAAATTTTCAAAGCATTCATAACTCTGTCCCACTAAAATTTTCTATCCAAGCTGATTACATCTTCCCCAACAAATAGCACAATTGTAATGCAGGCAAAACCCCAGTGCTGTCTTGAGCCCTCAGGCCGCAGTTAGAAGAGGGTGGGTGCTCCCCCCGCGGCCTTTGTGAGAGGTCTGTGCTTCCCCTAGTCACCCTTCCTTCCCTCTCTTCCTCACCTTATCCAAAATTCAGCAGAAGTCCACAGGGCACACAGCTCAGCATGCATTATCTGGTTATTAGTTTTTAATTTTCCTTGGAAAGTCTGAAGTGCTCCCGCAGACTCTGAGTCACACCGGGGCTCCTCTCCTCCCGCCGTGGCACGCTGCTGCGCTGGGCTGAGACCAGCTCCTGGCAAGAATGCCTCCTCTCGTTTCTTAAGCCCACATTACCAGGTCTCTCGCCCTGTTGTTGAGAGCTTCCTTTGCCGGCTTGCTTTGTCTGCTTTCTGGTCTGCGGATCACACCGGGGCTTGAGATGGTCAGGAGTGAAAAAAAGAGAACACAAGAAAACATCTCTCCCGAGGTCCCCAGGTCCCTGAATTTCCTAAATATCAGTGCTGCATAAATATTTTTCTTTATGCTCATATAACTGAATACAGGGGAAAGTCTATTTAAAAGCAAAACACACAGTAACCTTTGCTGCCTTCTAAAGGGGTAAAGGGGAGTAATGATACAGGTCCCCCTGCTTTTCTAGAGTTTGCGTTATGCCACTTCACTCTGACATCAGTACCTGCTTCCACTAAATGAAAGAAATCTGGAGAGGGTTTTTGTTTTTATGATAAAAGGCAAAGAGCAAAGATAGCATTCAGTGTGTGTTTTACAGCAAGCCTACAGCAGCATGGTGCAACCGGAGCAGCAAGAGGGGCCCCGCCAAGCTCCTTCCGCGGAACCACTTGAGCCTCTCAGCATCGAGCCACCGGAGCTGTAAACTGTGTCTGGGAGCATCTGCGCTTTATTTCTATTTTGTGCATCCATTAGTGAGATGTGTCCTAAGGTATCAGAAAAGCCTGAGAGGTTATTTTTTGGGTCTGGGATTGTTCAGAACTTCTTCCATGTAGATGAATGGGAATTGCTTTCCCCCTTTACACCATTTTGGCTCATGAAAGCCTTCATAGGAACGCTCTACTTTTGGATAGTGGGGGAAACTTGTACTGTTTACATTTCTCTGGAAATAAATCTCTTGTTTCCTCTTGCAGGCACTGATGAGGGAAAGAGAAATGAGAAATGGGGAATGTCAGTGAATCTTGGGTAAATAATGGGAAGGCTGGTGCTGAGTTTGAGGTCAGAGGCTGCAGGGACATGTCTCCCTCCCCGTGAAGCAATAGATGACTAGGTTTTCTTTTGTTTTGCTCAGAAGAGAAAGCTGTGCCATGTGGGGAAGCTGACCTGGTAGAACTGGCATGTGACCAGAATGTCCAAAGTAAAAATTTAAATTTTTCTGGTGATGTGCACTGCACTCGATTGCCTCACACTTTTAGCAAAGTCTCTCTGTGTGCTTTCTATTTTATTATATTGGGTCTGACCTGATTTGCTCTTTGGTGGAAATGCAGGAAAGGAGGGATAGTATAGCTAAGTGAGGTACAGTGCAGAGCAGTGATGTTATATGTGGGATAGTGAGGAAATTGATAAATTCAACAAATTTAGGAGCTGGAGAACTATAAAAATACGGCGGGCTCAGCGATGTTGAGATTCCAGCCAGAATTCTGGCCATGATGGGAAAGAATGTGAAATGTTCACTAAAAATGACAATTGAACCAACTGCACTTAAATCTCAATGCATGGGGCACCTCCGTTGATGTCTAGAGGCCATTCATCAATGTAACTGTTATTTTAAAACTATAATGCTGACTTCATTGGTTCTTGTCTGTAATTATTGTGGTGGCAGAGTGACGGCCCCCATTCTAGCTCCTGGAACCTGTGGATATGTTGGGTTAACATAAAGGAGATTTCAGTTTGCAGATAGAATTAAAGTTGCTAATCAGCTGGCCTTAAAATAGGGAGATCATTGTAGAATTCTTTGGGTGGACTCCATGTAAGCATCGGAAGAAGGGGACAGAAGCAGGGCCTGGGTGACTGCCATGAGAGGGCTCTACGCCACTTTCAGTTTCCAAGATGGAGAAAGGGAGGCCTGGGCCAAGCAATGTGGACAGCCTCTAGAAGATGGAGAGAGCATGGAAACAGGTCCTCCCCCAGAGCCTCCAGAGGGGAACTCAGCCGTGCCACCACCTTGATTCCGGCCCACTGAGACCCCTGTTGGACTTCTAGCCTGCAGAAAGGTAGCATAACACATTTGTGTTGTTTTAAGCCACTGAGTTTGTTATGGCAGCAAAAGCGTATCTGTATCTGTGTTCTATTGCCACATGATAAACCACCTGAAAATGTGGTGGCCTAAACAACAATAATCACCTACTTTGTTTGTGAACCTGTCATCTGGCCAGAGTTCATGGGCAGGTCGCCTCAGCTCCATGCCCCATCAGCTTGGTGCTTCCCTGCTGGGGTGGGGGCCCCTTTCAAGACAGACGGCTCCTGTGGCTGAATGAGTATCAGCTGTTCCCCGGGAGCTTGGCTGCGAGCTCGGCGGGGGCCGAGGGCACTCAGGCTGCCTGGGCTTCCACACAGCATGATGTGATATGACTGCGCGATCCCACATCCCAAGAGAAGCAGGGGAAGAAAATGCAGAAATGCGCAACCTGTTCATGACTTAGCCTGGGAAGTAATATAACTTCCCTTCGGCCATATGCTCTGGGCCTGCTCAGGAGAGGGGACATATATCCACCTCTTGACAGGGAAGGGAAAGTTTCTAGTCATACATGGGAGACGGGAGATGGGAGTGAGTCCTTCTTTGAAAGATACAGTCTGCAACGACACTCACTCATGTGGCATCTCAGCCCTTTGCACACCATCTCCCAAAATTATTTCCGGAAGACCACAGTATATTTCCCAGGTGTGTTTAAAGATACGCTTTGTATTTAGCGCTTGATATATGCAGAAGAGGAATGCAGTTTTAGTCCTCTTCTCCTGTTCCCAATGCTTATAGCTGAATACTGGAACATCCATTCTGGATAATGGAAGGTTTGCTGTAATGCTGGCTGCATTCTCACTCTTAAGGAGGCAAATGCATATGGCAGGCTGGAATAAAAGAGGAACCTTCCATCTCTCTGCTTCTGGTGTCACACAGTTAAAGAGTACCCAAATAGAATACTATGTCTTTAAGAAGCTCCTCAGTCCCTTATGCAGATGGAGGCTTTCAAGTAAAGACCTAATTAAGCTCTGAAGTATATGTATTAGGTTCCGACTCACAATAACAGAATGGAGATTTAAACAGCCTTTGGATTTTAATTACTTAACGTACATGATCTCACATAATCTTAGCTGATTGGCAAATTACAAGGATTAAAGTCTCCTCTGCTTTCTTTGCCACAGTATCTTTATTTCTGTCTCTCCTATCTGGAAGATTATGCTTGGTTGAATGATTGATTAAGTAAAATGACAGATGTTAAATTTTCTCTATCCTGTGCTTTCTTCTATCAACTAAAGGAGCTCCCACATGAAGATCCCACACTTAGTAATTGTCCTTTGGGCTTTTTCCTTTTCAAACAAGGGCCTACAAAATTTTGGCCCCAAATCCCCAAATGCCTTCAGCCTCCTGCATGTAGGAGATGACTAATGAGTAGGTGTTCTTGCCTGCTGTCAATGCTATTCAATGGATGTTTTCACGACGATGAAAGTGTTTTATATCTGGGCCGTCCAGTGTGGACCACTAGGCACATGGGCATTCGAAATGTGGCTAGTGTGACGAGTAAGTGGCTTTTTGATTTAATGTCATTTGATGTCAGGGTAAACAGCCGCGTGTGGTTAGTGGCTGTAATACTCCTAAGCACTGGATATTATGATTCTAAATGATGGGATCCTAGTGTGCTTCCAAGTCTTCAGTTTCTGCAAGCCGCCTCACAGCCAGGGAAGGAGGTGTGAAGCTGTCAGAGCCCCCGGAGGATTTGGGAGCATGTAAGCCTTTTATATTTGGTGATAATTCCAGTTGGGTCACTGAATTTAAAGGCATGAGAAGTCCAACTGGGCTCTGGCTTTTCCCTGAACAGTTTTATTTGGTAACATGAGCCTTGTTTACCAAAGACACAGGTAAGCCAAGTGTCTTGTGGTCATGGATCTCATGGCTACTCTCACTAGAAAGAGCATCCTGGTTCCTCCCAGAAGGCTCCCCAAACCTTGCTTTTGAAATGGGCCAACTGCCTCCGGTCTGCATCATCTTGCTCCCAACCTTCCCAACATGATGGCTAGCTCAGCAGAGTCCAAAAGAAGACTCCTTCAGGGCTAAAAACTGAAATGCGTTTTCATATTCAGTGGCTTCAGACACAAAGTATATGTTGGCTGCGTTCCGTTGAATCAGGCTGAGTGCAGCTGAGTTTGCCTCAGGGCTACAGGATAGGTTCAAGCCTGCTGCATGTATTACAGGAGAAATTCTCACAGGGATGTTAGAATCTCAAGAGACAAAGCTCAGCCTTGCAAGCACATGTCAAGTCTTTGCTCAATTTACACAGCCTAACATCCCATTGTCCAAAGCAAGTCACATAGCCAAGCAGAGTCATAGGGTGGCAGGTTCACTTCCCACTATGAGGCCGTGGAGAAGGTATGGATGTAGCGTACGAGTGCAAGAGAATGAAGAATTAAAAACAATAATTTAATTTACCACACTTATGCCAAACTCAGTCCTTCTCCCCATCCCTCTTTCAAACACAGAGACACATACACACACACTTTTCTGGTAATGATAATAAAATCAAGGCTTTTAAAAAACCTTTTCTATACCGAGAAAAATGATGCTTTGATGCATCTCTTTGTTAGTTCTACCTTTGCGAAACTTTTCTTAAATCACATTTTTTATGGCAAACATATCAGCTAATTTAGTTATCTGAAAACTAGCTTACTAACTGTGATCTCTAATAACTCATCTGATATTCTCAATGTGATGAAGTAGAAGAATTAGTCATTGCATCAATTTTATTAAGTTTTCTCTTTTTCTTAAAGCTTTTGATGTTCATTTAGTTTAAAAAAATCAACTGGTTTAGAATCCATTCTCTCTGGAGCTATCCCACTTTGAGTTCTATGGCATTTGTCTAAAATTAGTCCAGCTTAGTCTAAACCATTCAAGATCTTTAAAAGCCAAATCTTTAATATTAATGGTGTATTATTTTAAAAAGTAGGTTATGATTAGATAGGTAGATATTTAGAATGATGCTATTTATATAAATAAATATTTGTGTTTATGTGTGTTAGAAGAGATCAGGAAGGCTAGGTTACCTCTGGGGAGAGGTGGTGATGTCTCATTTTGACTTTACCCTTCACATACTATCACACTGTTAGATTATTATCCAGCAAGCAAGTATTATTTTTATGACAAAAAGTTGAAACAAATAAAAACCATATCATTCTACTTCAAATATTTTGACAGGCTGTCACAGTTGGCAGGACAGAAAGAAACTTCATACTTCCATTATTTACAAGCTCCTAATTCTGAGTTACCTTCTCAGAGGAAGAGAAAGGGGTATGGGTGTTTCTGAGGGTCCATGGGAGTCTTTGAAGAGTTCATGAGGAGTTTTTATGTGGTGTTACTCAAGTTCTAATTAAGTTTTTCTTTAGGCCTTGATTGCTAAATACTTCTTATTCTAAAATGTTCCACTCCTGCATCCATTTCTAAGCATTCCAGATTGAGCTCAACTTCCCATAAAAGGAACCAAGAGTTTGTCTTTGCTTATGAATGCTCCCTGGTCTCTGTGGTAACATTCTGTGTCACCTTAAAATGAATTGTAGCCAGGCAACAGATGCCATCTATTGTACCTGAGAAAGCTTCTTTTTGCGTTGCTCAAATATTCTTATTTCTACGTTAAAATAATCTCAATCCTCCAGGACTTTCAAAGAAAACAAAATGACAAAACACTGATTTCCCAGGACCAGGCTCTTCGTGGCTCACTTGAGCATGTGTCAAGTTTTCATAAATCAAATTCATGACCATTCATGGACGTCAGTTCCCCCACTCCAGACATTTGCATTCTTTCTAGGGGTCTCATGTTGAGGAGGGTGGTCTAATGGCTAGAACAGGCGTTTTGATTCCTGAGTGTGAAACCTGGCTCTCTCCATCACTATGTTGTATAACTTCTGGCACGTAGTATATGCTTTATAATGTTTCTTTCGTAAATTTTTATGTCATTATAGAATATATAAACAATAGAGTAAAAGGAGCCAATGAATCCCTTGTTTTGGACATGAAAATCACTTTAAAAACTGGAATTAGAAGAGGGGGAAAGCATGCAGAATTGATGCAGTTTTATCACAATGTACTTCAGGGATCAAATTTGATTTTCTGAAATATTTCAACAGGAGTAGCATCATTTTTCACTTCCCAGGGTTCTAGCTATATTGAATTACACACCATCATATGAAATCACTGAATTTTATTTTCATATTATCTATTACCCCTCTGAAATCAGTATCTGGAACATTTAATTCCTGTAAATGGGAACTTACTTATTTGAAATGCATAGAATGTAAAACAAACTGATGACTACTTCATCTATATTGTGCAATACCTTGCTTTACCCTTCAACATATATGCACATTATGTTAATCTCATTCTCCCAGAAACTGAAGGTGGAAGAATATTGCCTCATCAAGTAGAACATTTCTCAGGAGAAAATAATGAAATGCAGAGATATTTTATAATAATTGGTGGAAACAGGAAGAGATTTGAGTCAGGCTTAATAAATGAACTCTTTTCTCTTCTGCCCTGGTTGCTTTTTCAGAGAGTTGCTGGTAAATGACCAAAGAAGATTCTGGGCTTTTGGCATGTTGGTGTAATAAGTGAGCTAAGAGTTCCCCAGGTAGCCACTAAGGAATTTCTGGTAAAGAGAGGACTGTATCACATAGAGATCATTATAAGCCACCACTATGGAGTTTAGTTCAAAGAATTGCAGGTCCTAATGTTCTGAATGTAGAATGTTTATTTTGCAAAGGATTCCATACAGCCTCAACTTCTGCAAAACTCAATCATAACTCAGGCTGGTGGTTGCCATGACAAATTTTGGTGGGCCTAATTTGATGAGACATTATCCCAGGTGTTAACAGGTCCACATGTGATGCAATAGCAAAGCACCAAAGCTCTCACTAAGGGCTCAAAAGAGGCTTCGTGTGGCGTGTTGATGCTTGCCAAATAGCATCTGTCCTCAAAAAGCCTGGCCAGAAAACTTCACGCGAAATTAAAAGTGAATCTGAATTTTAGTCAAAGAGAAAGAGCCTTGTATACTGAATGTTACTTGTAATTATCAAAATCTACATATTTATATTGTAACTAATTAATTTTTGATTGTGGTCATTTGCTTCAGTCAAAACAAAGGAATACAAAGACGTCATAAGATCTTAAATTCTTTTCAATTTAACAAAGCTGAGGGAAAAAAGTCAGGTTCATGACATGCTTTATTTTTATTGCTGTGAAACCTGGCATTCATTACTTTGTCCATGCACTTGGAAAGGAAACTTTATGACCACCATGGGTATCTTCATAGGAAGTTGCTAATTTTCTTAAAGAAAAATGTTGATGGCTTTGGTTACTGTAAGCATCAGTGCCTATGGTCTCTTTGCCATGGAAACCTTCAGTTAGTCACCCTACCTCACCTAGAGCCAAGGTTACTCGTGAAGAACTCCCTCCTGCTCACCCTCTCTGGCAGCCACACCCTTCATCCTCCCCTGGGCACAGGTGAAGAATTGGTGCTGCGGAGCTCCATTCCCCAGCAGCTCCTATGCACTCCTGAATTTCCATCTAGCACTGGGGGGAAATTGCCAAGCCATGTGACTCTTGCTCCTCTCCCTAATGGTGGTTCCCTGTCTTTTCTGTTTCTCTGGGGTTTCTTTTGTCATCTGTAAAATAAACAACAATTATGCTTGTCTCATAAGGTTGTTGTGAATATTAAATTCACCTAAGCATTAGGCACAATCCATGCCTGGCATACAGCAAATATTCAAGAAATTATTATTATTATAAAGGCAGGTGTTCGTATCTTGATTCTGAGAAAGGACAGTCTGTTGAATCACGGTGCTACATAGTGTTTTTGCTTCAGTTAGAGTCGTTTCCCCTGAATGCTTTTTTACTACTGCAGTCACTCTAACTTTACATTTACAAGCCTCTCAAAAATAATTAATGTCACAACGAGCTTTAGATAACCATGTGTGAGGTCAGTTGCTCTGCATAACGTATGTCATAAAGTTTTAAGTGTTTACCAGTAAAGAATGTTTTTCTTCACTGAAAAATAAGTCTGACCTATGTGACTAGCAATGTCACACTCTCTTGGAGATACTTTCTTCTCAACCCCTCTTCACTCCTGCCCCTTCCCCTAGGCGAGCCCCTGAGACATCAGTGCCAGCCTAGACCGGATCTGGTTCCTGATTTAGCCTGTGAGTCACTGTCCTTTTTGGTTCTCTGTTGAGAATTCAACATGCTTTTTAAATCCATGTGAATTATGACAGCAAGCAAGTGTTCCACTAATTTACTTCCTATGTTTCTCTTTGCATAAATTTTTATAACCAAAATGAATTTTAGAAATGCATCCACTGAGAAGTAGATGTTAAGTCTCAGAAAAATGCACATTTTTTTTTCTAGGCTATCAGTTCCTGAAGTTATTATTTCAAAAGGAGATTATATCTTTTACATGGGTGAAAATAAAGATATACTTTTCTTTTTGAAGGAAGTTATTTTTTTCTAGATTATTTTAAAGTGATGACAAACTAGGAAAACAAAAAACTAAACAATCAAGAAAAGGTAAGCTTTCCCATTTTGATTTTTATACTGACTAGAATTATATTTGATAATTATATAGCAATAAACCTATATTAAACTCTAATTAAAAATTTGTCTAAAATATATTGGTTCATAACCTAGCCTTTCTAAATTAAGTATACTGAATGTTTCCCAATATTTTATTGATAGCTGCAGTGACTAAAATGTTACAAGTGACTAAAAGTAATTTTTCATGAAATTCAATCTTGCTTTTAAAGATTTAGACAAATTATAGCAGACTAAATATGTTTTTATAATGGTATACTTGAAAAACTTTAATTTTTGCCAAAGTTTCTTATTCAAATGTTTTGGTTATTTACTCTTTCAACTAAAAGCAGAGTGGTTCATAATCTGGTAATTGTGGTTTTATTTAGTAGATATTTTTTAAGCGAGGGATAATGGTAAAAATAGATGTTTAAAAAATTAGGGATAATGGCAAAAATAAATCAACAACAGAACACCTATGTATTGTGCCCACTGTGGTAACAACTTTAGTAAGGCAATATATAAATGATGCTTGCAGATCTATCCTTACACAGATAGGCCTCTATTAAGCAGTCATTTTTTTAAGTGTGTGAAAAATAAAAAAGTATTATCTTAATATTAGTATGTACACAGCAAATGCTTATATTTAAGAGGAAAAAAAATCCAGATCTCTGAAAATTTTCAATAACTCTATGACATATATTTCCCCCATAACTGGAAATGTTAGGGATTCCCTTTGGCTCCTGAAGATTCTTTAAATATAGAAAAAAGATAATTTAAAAATTATTTTAAAGCTAAGAAGAGTCTTTTTTTAGATCTTTACTTTCTCTTCATTTTCATGCTAAACATTTAAGATAGATTTCCTTAGGGGTTGGAAATTCCACAAATAATCTCCTCAGAAGATTTACTATGTATTCAAAGATAAGTGGAGAAAAATACAGCCGTATGAAGAGACCAGATTCCTGTCTTAGACCAGGTTACGGGCCTACAGGGTCAAAAATGCAAATGCTAAACCTCCAAAGGCCAAAGATTTATTGAACAGCAGTGTTTTCTTTATTATTTTATTGTGAATAATCATCCACTAACATTTATGTTTCAAGGTTTTCTTGGTATAGTTTAACCTGGAAGGAACTTATCAAAGTCCTATCCTTCACTCAACTTTCAGAGGCTCTAAAATAAAAACCAATGAGTCCATTTTACTTTCTCTTTCCTCCTTAATCAAAAATGATAATATGGTGTGAAGAAAAGCCTAGTAGACTAGGAAGTGGTGATCACAGTGGTTCAATTCCTGCCTATGCCTGGATTGGGGAAGTCCCTTGACTTGGAATTGTTGAGATAATTTATAAAATGAGGGACTTGGAGGGACATAATCTCTAATGCCCCATTTTTTTTACATCTTTGGAAATCTAAATCCACTTACACACTAATAGTTTGCAGAATAGGAAGTGGATGACCTAAAATAAGTGCTGTAAACCTCACACAAGTTAGAATAGCCACTGTCCAAAAGACAAGAAACAACAAATGCTGGCAAGGATGTGGAGAAATGGGAACCCTCATACACTGTTGGTGGGAATGTAAATTGGTGCAGCTGCTATGGAAAGCAGTTTGAAGGTTCCTTAAAAACAAAACAAAATAAAAAAAGGAAATACTATTCAATCTGGTAATTTTACCTCTAGGAATTTACCCAAAGAAAACAAAATCCCTGATTTGAAAGGATATATGCACCCCTATGTTTAACACTGCACTATTTGCAATAGCCAACATATGGAAGCAACCTAAGTGTCCATCAGTAGATGAATGGATAAATAAGATGTGGTACATATACATAACAAAATATTATTCAGCCATAAAAAGAAAAGAAATCTTGCCATTTGCAACAACATGGATACATCTAGAAGGTATTATGCTCAGTGAAATAAGCCAGGCGGAAAGACAAATACCATATGATTTCACTTATTTGTGGAATATAAAAACAAGGCAAAACAGAAGTAACAAAACAGCAGTAGACTCATAGACACCAAGAAGTGACTAGTGGTTACCACGTAGGAGGGCTTGGTGCAGGTGGAAGGGAGGGTAAGGGGATAAAGGGGCAAACTAATCGAATCACAATGTAAGCTGGTCATGGGGATGATAGTCCAGTATGGAGAATACAGTAAATTATTGTGTAACGTCTTTCAATGTTGACGGATAGTAACTGCACTAGAGGCGGTGAAGATTTCATGATATGGGTACCGTTGAACCACTGTGCTATACATTTGCAACCAATATAAGATTGTATTATCAATCATACTTCAATCTAAAAAAAATGCTTTAAAAATAATTTTCTATTCTTTCCTCACTAATTTCATTTATCAGAGCATTTCTGAACCTGAAAGTATAGCTTAATGAGCCATAAATAAAACTCAAACCACAAACTTTGAGTTGTTTATAAACAAGATATCCACATGACCAAGATTGTTCAAAATACTTTCCTTATTTCCATAAAAATTACGAATTTACAAAACCACATGGTTAAGTAATGTAACTAACTAACTCCTTGTAAAACCGAAACTTTCTAAGACTAGCTCAAGAATAAAATGGTCTTTCAAAATTTCAGTTATGAAGTTTTGGTAATCATGACAATACCCAGCAAATAAATATATTTTCAGGGCTATATATAACTTAACCTTTTTAAAGATTTTCCTTAGGAGATAACCCAGGACTGAAATTGTACAAATTAAGTTTCTGAGGCAAAAGCACTGATATTGGTAGATGAAATATTAATTCAAGTCTAACTTATTTTTTGGCGGCGGGTGGGAGGTGGGAATTGGTGTGTTTGCTTCCAGTGTCAATATTATCAATGCCTTCACTTATCTCCTCTGAAAAATGTGGGGCACCTCACCTGTGACACTCTTTTTACTTCCCAGAGAAGTACCTTCCCCTACTATAACACTTACATCATGGTATCATAATACTTGATTATCTGGTTAACTCTCTCACCATCTGTAAGCTCCTTGGGGACAGGAATTGAGTCTTAACTGGAAGACAACTAGAACCCTTGTGACCCAGACAGGTAAATCAAGTAGGACTCACCGAGAAATCCAGTATAAGAGAGAGCGAGTTGTTGTGCTGAAGCTGTTGTGTTGTTTGGAAGAATCCATCAGGGTGGGGGACTCAGTGCATTTCTCAAATAGGAAACCAAGACAGTGGGTTTCCTCACTGAGCAGGACCACCGATGTGATTGCCAGTGCGGCCATCCCACTGGAATGTGAACACCACCACAGCCTGTGTGGTGCAGGATGGAACAGGTGGTTCTTTATAACTTCATGGCCATTCAAGATATGGTTTGCTTCCCCGAGCTGTCTGCCTCCTTGTTTACTCATCTCTACCAATCCTTCAATCATGAATGACTTCAAATATCATATTTAAACTTTTCAAATAGGCATATAATTGTTATGACTATTTAATTTCATCATATACTCATTTCCTTGTAATACGTTCAATTTGATTTGATTCAGAGGCAGAGCCGGGATTTGAATGTTGCTCTGCCCAACTCAGAATATAAGCAAGTTTTGAAATAAATAAATGAAAGTCTGGCAGAGAAAACTTTTTATTCCCAAGGTCCGTTCTCTCCCCCTTTAGGAATAGAATCCTCAACTTGCAGTTGGGCACATGGATGCCAGTGCAGTTATACTTTTCCTTTTCTCTCCTTGCAGCACGATCTGGCTGTGTTCCTATATTTTAGTCAGTGGAGCATGAGGTAAGTGATAACGTGCAACTTCTTAAAAGAGAAGGAACACACATTCTTTTTTCCTGCCTCCTTTCCCTCTGGCTGGAATGCAGACATGATGGTAGGATCTAAGGAAGTCATCTTAGGTCATGAGATGAAAGCTGCCTGCTGAGAATGGTGGGAGTTTCTAATACCAGTGGGGTTGCAGTATCAGCCCAGGAATCACTGTCTTATTATTATATAAATTTAAAATTGCTTTTAACTTGTTGAAGTCACTGTCATTTCAGATTTGAATACTGCAGGGTCCTAATCTAAAAGAATTCATCTAGTGGAGCACTAAAGGGTAAGTGGTAGAAGCAGTAATAAGCATAATAAAAAAAAAGTAAAGCCGAAGGTGCATTTGGTAAACAGCAGGAAATACTTAGATATATAGGAGGTGGTCAGGTTGTGAAGGGATTTCCTCGGTTGGGCTGAAGATACACATTTTAGTAAACATAAGCAATTGAGGGGTTTTGTGCAGGGATCTGTATTCTTATTTATTAACCCATTAACTCCCTTATACAGCAAACATATGTTGATTCTCTATTCCGTGTGATATAATGAAACTGTTCTTAAAGGTTAACCACTGATTAAAGATAAATAATTAATCATTTGGGGAATGACTAATAAGAAATAGCCAAGAAATAGGAATGCAAATTAGGAGATTATCTAATAATCTATATACATGATTGCATAGTATCTACTAGGGTTATATACAAATTAGAAACTTTCACCACAGAGTGAACTGAACTCAAGAATTAGAGAGAAAATGGAATATTATTGAAGTGCATAGGCTAAAACTAAACTCTGACTTGCATGATCAGAGAATGCCATTCTAGAAGTGATAATCTGAGAGCTACAGGGTGATTAAGAATAAGTTAGATGAGGAGAGAAGATACATGGCAGAGGATGTTCTGAGAGGAGGTTATGTGGCACAGGCTGGCTCATTCTAAGAACAAAGGCAATCCATTAGGATCAGAATATAGGAAGTGCTGGGGTTACTTGAAAAGCTTTCAGATGAAATTCCCTAAATAAAGAAATTTAAACAGAAGGAAGTAGAGAGTTAAGGTCCAACTTTTCAGCAATAGAAATATTTATTGTTTGCAAAGATGAAGAAGAATAGACAGATGTACTGTATTAAAGACTGCAACTTTTTTGCCATTCTTCTTATCAAAAGATACAGCCTATGATCCTTCGCCTTGACACTTGGCTATCCCTTGAATCTAGTTTCTTGCTTTTACCAGTAGAATGTGGTGGAAACGACATGGAGGATTTTCAGACCTATATGTGGGAAAGTCTTGCAGCTTCCATTTTTTGTCGTCTTAGAGGCCTGACACCTGATACCCTGAGGGAAAGAAAGGCCCAGCCAACCTTAACCAGGTGCAGCCAGCACAGATGAGGGTCCATGATGTGAGGCCAACTTGGATGTTCCTGTCTCATCTGAGGTCCTCGTGAATATAACTGCATAAGAAAACTCAGCCAACACCGCACAGAAAAGAATCACCCAGGTTAGACCGAGAGTATTGTGAGAAAGAATAAATTGTTTAAGCCTCTGTTTTGGATTGATTTGTTATACAGCAGTAGCTGACTGACAGAGTGGAAGAAACTGAAATCTAAAAGGGCTGGAGATAGATCAGAATCATGTACTCTTATGGCAGGAGAGGAAAGGAGACCATTTCAAGTAGGGGATAATCTACAGTATCAAATATTATAAAGAAATCAACAGCATCTCACATTTACAAAGTGTAAGCATTGTCTGTATGGCCAATTAGCAAAGTGAAATATCTGAAATTGTCATTAGTGTAGACAGTTTGTAAAAGGGCCATTTTCTTTTTGTCACCTACTGAATGAAGCATCACTTTGAGAATTCCTTTCCCCCAAACTATGGTACTGTTTTCAAAGAGAGAATCTGTTGATAGCGTGTCCTGTAGCAGACAGCTTTTCACTATTTGCCACTCTTCATAAAGCTGGTAGAAGCCTAAAGTTTATCAGATTTTCTTGTCTATTCAGGGTTGCTCAAGTTCACTCAGTCTTCCCCTTAGGCGCTTAAATAAGGAATGAGCCTAGGGGTACATGCCTTTTAAATATCAGATTTCTGCTTCCTTTACTTAGAAATGACCATGCTTATTATTAGCATCTGGCACAACATCTACTAATATACTTTTTTTTGTTGTTTCTATCTCCTGCTGATTTTCAAGTTAGTATTCCACTGCAAGTCTGGCTCTTTAAAGAAAAAGCCTCTTGAAATAACTGAGATTAGATAACCACTTGCCCACACTCTACTGGGTTTTCCACCAAGACCTTGGGCACTCTTGGGTTGTGAATGCTCATTTGCCTTACCAACATCTCAGCACTCCCACTGAGAACCCCAGTCAATTCAATCACAAGTTCAGCAACCCCGTAGGTTGCTCTGGCTTCCTTAAGGGCTATAATTTTACTTATCGTGCTGTCAGTGTGCACCACTGCGGCCTTCCTTCCTTTTCTCGGCTCATCAAACTTGTTGGAAATTGGCCTGAATTGCATAGCTTGGCAACTTGAAAGAAGAGCTCATCTCATCAGCTTTCTCCTGGATTACCCACAGGCTATAATGTCTTCACTGAGTTAATATAGCAGAGCCCAATGGTTTAAAAAAAATTTTCTTTTAGAATCATTTATTTAGGGTTATGTTATCGACTTAGATGATACTTGGCATTTGATTTTTATGATTTGGGGTAATTTAAAAACTCTTGAAAAGTTGTATTATTTTTAAGTTATTATTAATCAGAAATATACCCAAACCCATTAAGATGAAAATATCTATTTAAATGCAAAGGAAGACATAAAATTTAAACTACAAGGCACTTGCAAAGCTTGTACCAACTATGCTAACAATAAGCACCCTTTGGTTCTCAAACCAACTCACGGGGGAAAAGAAGAGGGAATTACTAAGCTCCAAAATTTTAAAAAATGAGTATACATGCTCTTTTTATTATAAAGTAATACATATTTCACATATATACTAATATGAAAACTATGCCATATGGATATGATATAACTAGGTAGACTCTAAGTACATGATTAAATAAATTACCCCAGAGGGCATGGAACAGAAAGGCTCACAAATGTTAATATAAAATTTAACTTTTCAATATTACCTGTAGGCAATACACGTAAATTTAACACTTGCAGATGGGATATTTAGCTGTGATTAGAAAAAACCCCCATCAGGTGGGAAGAATTAAATGAGACAGTCAAAGCCAGCTTAAATCCAATACACTCTGGAACAAAAGTGCTGCGGGTGCATCTGCAAAGGTGAGCTCTGGCTAGCTCTGAAGAGGAAAAAAAAGTGAAAAAAGAATATGATCTTGAACACCTTGTGAGGATTTTAGGTTTTGAGAGCTTAGCTGTAATTACTTAAAAAAAGACACTAGCACAGGAAGTTATTTTATTCATGAATTTAATATAGATTTTCTCCATCAGGGATTCTAGTATTTTGTGCTATTTTAAAGAAACAAAATGCCGATATTTTTGTTGGTATTCTTATTGCTATTTCAGATCTTTTTAAAAAATCTGAAATTTGAATCAGGCTTTGGGAGCTTAGCAGTAATGACTTAAAAAAAGATAACAAGTACAGAAAGTTATTTATTCATGAATTTAAATATCAATTTTCTATAATCAGATATTCTGGTATTTTGCACTATTTTAAATAAATGAAATGCTGATATATTTTTTTTCTTGTAACTAATTTTTAAAAGTTTATTTTGATATCATTAATCTACAATTAATGAGCAATATTATGGTGATTACACTACCCCCTTCATCAGGTCCCCCCCACCAACCCCATTACAGTCAATATGCTGATATTTTTGTTGGTATTCTTATTGTTATTCCAGGTCTTTGAAAAAAATCTGAAATGTGAATAATTTCCACTTTACAATTCAGCAAGTTTAAAAATGATTAAATTGTATTTAAATAAAGGTGAATCTGCTTGGAAAGCATTCTCCTGTATGTAAGTCATTTCCAAAAGGAAGAGAATAATGAAAATCAACAAAGATTCTATTGCACAAATAATTCTCACTTAGTCTTTGATGGCCATTTCTATCAGTTGATGGTAACCTTATGCTTCCAGCTGTTGAAAACAAAAACCTGACATCGTACTCAATGAAGATGCTTCTTCCATCTTGTTATACAATCATCAATTGCAAATTCTGTTGACTGTACCTTCAAAACATCCAAAAATAGACCATTTCTCATCACCTTTCTGCAGATGCACTGGTCTGGCTTTCAATCATCTCACTGTGCATTACGATGTCCCTATCTCCCTCCTTTCACTTTGGTACCCCTACAGCAGCCAGGAAGACTTTCTTAACTGTCAGACAAGACCACATCACTCCTTCTTTGGCTTCTTATATCTTTTGGAGATTTACCCTTCCAATGACTCCTTATATCTTTTGGAGTCCAGAAGTTCTCACAAGGAGATTAACCCTCATCTCTTGCTGAAAACTCAAGAGGAAAAGGAAATTCTATTACATTTACTCATATTTTTGCTTATCATCCTCTTTCTTCCTTTCTGATGCTCTAAGATTCCTCCTTTTGTTTCTTTTCTGTTAAGAGAACTTCTTACAGCTATTCTTTTGGATATAGGTCTACTGATGACAATTGTTCTCAGTTTTCCTTCACTTGAAAATGTCTTGACTTTCCTTTCATTCCTGAAGGATATTTTTGCTGGTTATAGGATTCTAGGTTGACAGTTCTTTTCTTTCAGCATTTAAAAAATGTACCACTTACTTCTGGCTTCCATCATTTCTGTTGAGAAGTCCACTTCAAGTTGTTTTCCCCCTACAAGTAAGGTGTTTCTCTTTCTGTTTCAAGGATTTTTTTTGTCTTTATTTTTGAGAAATTTAACTGTGATGTTTTTTAGTGTGGGTTTCTTTAGGCATATCTTATTTGGGGTTTCTCAGCTTCTTGAATCTATAGGTTCATGTGTTTTTTTGGGTCAAATTTAGGAAATATTCAGCCATTGTTTCTTCTAATACCTTTTCAGAACTGCCCTCTTTCTTCTCTCCTTCCATAACTGATGATATGGGTGTTAGATCTTTTGTATTAGTTCTATAAGCCTGAGGCTCTGTTCATTTATTTTTTAGTCAATTTCCTCTCTGTTGTTCAGAATGAGTAATTTCTATTGTTCTGTCTTTTAGTTCACTGATTTTTTTCTTTCTCCTCTGTTCCTGCCATTCTGCTGTTGAGTCCATCTATTGATTTTTTAAAGTGGCAGCTATTTTATTTTTTGGTCCTAAGATATCCATTTGCTTCTTCTTTATATTTTCTATTTATTTGCTGAGACTATTCTTTTTTCATTTAAGTGTGTTTATAATTGCTTCTTGGGGCATTTTTATGATGGCTGTGTTAAAATCTCTAGCAGAAAATCTAACCCTGTCAGATCTGTTTTGGTACATATTGATTATCTTTTGTCATTAGTTTGATAGCTCCTGGACTGACAATGGTCTTTTGCTAGGGGTGCTTTTATTATGTTTTTTTTTCTCACATAAGGTAATGGAGGTTCAGATGTGTCCCAAAACATACCTTTAGGAATGGGATTGAAAGGTGAAACTAAAATCCAATTGTACCTAATATTAAAGCCAGGCTCTTAAGTTCCCAAATTACAGACAAGTTAGTATATTGTGTTTCTATCTTTACAGGAAAAAAATCTACAGCTAGATTTGGATTTCTAGCATAGAAAAACATTTAAGAATAGACCTCAAAATGTTATCAGGGATTTTGAATGAATGTGACATTTGCATGATTTCCATTTTTAATCTTTCTATGCCTTCAATTATCTACAGTAATCCCAATTTAATCACCTTTCCCTCTTATGATTTTTGAATGAAGCTCTGAATATCTTGCATGCTTGCTTAAACTTATTTAAAGTTGTGTTTTAAAGGTTTTGTTTCCATATGAATAGTTATGAATTATGTGCTATAAAAGCAGCTCATATAAATGTTAAAAAAACCAAAATTACTTTTCACTTTTAGACTCTTACTTGAAGGATGTAGATTTACCACATTTTTGTAAAGTAGTAAACTTGAATTGTGTTTACTTTCTCATATTCTTTAATATCAATTTTGTTTGCAGTCAAATTTATTTAGAATTTGGATCAGATTATTTTCAAACAATTGTTTTTGTAATGAAAATAAATATATTCCCTGGCTCCTATGTTCTCTCATTGTCTTCTTTCTTTCCTCTTCTACAGTCAGTATTAAAAGTAGCAACAGAAACCTTAAGAATGATAATATTTTCTTTCTAATAGACTCGAATGACACGGTATATTTTCACATTATGTTGCCATGACTACCATAACTTTGAGCTTGTCTTCATTTAAATATGTTCAGTTTAATTAAAGATATAGCTTAAACAATTTGGGATACTCTTTAATTTTTGCTTTAAAACACTGGTTATATGATAAGTCTCAAGTTTACTCTTTCAATGAGAATAATGCCAGAGAGTTGCTGGCTATAGAACATTTGTTATGTTTCATAATTCCTTCAAAAGCAGTTTTAAAAAAAGAAAGGCCAGTACTTGTCTAAGAGAACTTTCCAATTTCTGTATAGGAATATATCACTCAGGTACATAGCAAAATTTATGAATGCCATACAATAGATCAGGAAGTTTTTGATAAATTCCAAGATGTCTGGATTCATACTGAGACTTCTTAAACACACCCACAAACCTGTACCAGAAAGTTGAAAACCCCTCAAATGACAACAAAGGTTTCTTCTTGGCTGATTTAGAAATGTCTGCTTACACACAGTCTCCCTTTTCCCCTCTATGCATAAAGGTGTGATTGTTGTACATTGCAGGGGGTCCACACTCACTTGCCACTCAGGAGGGAACTGTGAAGAGAAAGTAGTGATGCTAAATGGAAATAGTCAGCACTCAAAAGTTTCTACTTGGTCACCTCTTTTCTGGGAGCCTCAGATATTAAAGAATGAAGGTATGGATTTACCGTGTGTGCAAGCGTGGGTGCAGGCATGCTGGATGAGCATGGCATAGGACCAACATGTGATTTTCTACACTCCAGATGCTTAAATACTATTTAAAAAATTCTGACTAGCTTCAAGGAGGAGTTGAATCTTATTCAAATAGTTTTTTTTCCAATTGCTAACAAATATAAAATCTTTATATAACAACAATATGGAGAAAAAATTGGTTTGATCCTAATAATTCTTAGATTTGATCCTTAAAATGTTACCTCTTTAAATTTTATGGAATTAAAATGCAACAAATACATCTGGATTCTTCTAATGGCTACTCAGATAGAAATTCACATGAATGAATAAGAATTGCTTAATGTTGTAATATTGTATTTCATTCTCTATTTAAAAATCTTAATTTAAATAGATGAGGTTTTTGCTATGGGTAAAAACTACAAGATCACATTCTAAATAACTATAAAACTGTAAAGCTCATTAAGTAACTGTGGATAAATAGATGGGAATATTGGGATGACATGCAGCATATGTTTTTATTAGTAAACCTAATTTTGCATAAAGTATTAAAAGTTTTTTTATTAAACTGAGCTATTCATAAATCCTAATGTACTGTCAAATCTTCCTACTTCCAGTTTTTCCTCACAACAGAATACTAAAAATAATTAACAAGTCAAAGCAGGGAAAGAATTCTAATAACCCTTCACTTTGAAAATTAGGATCACCTTGAAATATTGTAAATGACTTCTGATCTTATTTTGGTTTTCAGTAAAGCAAATCAATAATACATAAATTAAAAGGGAGCTTTTCATTTAAATGAAGTAGGTGGAGTGAAATATCTAACAGGTTTAATAAAGCAAACAAAACAGTGTGTGTCCTTAGTTGGTTGGAATTTGCCTGTGAGACTGCTTGCCTGCTTAGCCCTTTCCTCTGAAGGGAAAAAGTAGCTTTCAGAGAATTACTCTGAGGCTACTGATCATATGCCTACATTGCTTTAGGATTTTCTAATGATATTCTGCTGCACAGAATAAAACCCATACTCTTCTCTTTGGCCCCTGCCTCTTTTTCTGACTCACATTCCACTTCTTGTGCATCATTCTCTATTTCCATTCCTTAAAACATACCAAGCTCATCCCTGCCTCAGGGTCTTTGCATCTGTTTAGGATACTTTTCCTCAGATTTTCACAGCTCTCAAATCAAATGATACCTTTTAGGTCTTTCCTGAGTTTCATTGCTAAAGTAGCCTTCTCAGACAAGGTGAAAATTATTTTAATAATTTGTTTACTAACTCGCCTCTGTGTGATTTCTGCATATTCTAACTAAAATAGTACAAATGCTTCTTTTAGAACCATGCCTAGAACTATGTCTGACGTATAATAGGTCCTCAATAAATAGTGAGTAGCTGACTCTCGTTCTTTCAAAGGTAAGTCCTGTGACAGTCTAATTTTGTCCAAGAACTAATATTTGCATAATTATTCTACAATGTACCAAGATTTTCATGTACACTATCATGTTATATCCTCAGGCCTTTATACAATCTGAGGAAAGTAAGGTCATTTCTATGGTTTAGAGCAGGAAGAGACCATGCTGTAACTCATATCCAGATTTAAGTGGTGTGGTTGATGTCGATCTCATGCCCTTCACTGTCATTTGTCCACTTGCCATGAGCCCCAGCACAGTTGGCTATGACTAAGTGATGGGACAGCCACACAGGTACCTCGGATGACCATGGGGGCCTGTTAACCAGCCCGCCCACAACTGCCATCAGCACTGCCTGATCAGACCACCAGGCTTCTGCCACCCACACCAGGCACAAAGTCACCTGTTCTTTCTTTCATATTAATTCTGCTTAGGATAAAGGGAGAAATTGTTATGTGCTTAAAGCCACTGGATCTTCATTAGCCTTACAAAATAGTCATGAAAACTTTTGTCACACCCTAGGAGAACAAGACAGGCTCATACTTACCATCGGAGCAGGTATTTTACCTGAAATATGAAGACTTCTTTTTGGACTCACAGAATCTTTGGGCTTGAAAGGAGCTCTTCTAGGTGAGGGAAATAACGAAATAGGCACAGTGGTCTGTAAAAGGTCACTTAGCTACTTAAAGGACTGAATGCAGATGTTGCCCTTCCAAGATTTCCATTCTATACAACTTATGCCTCTTTTGGAATTAAATTAGACACTGGGTCATTTTTTAGGGTTTGGAAGTATGAAAATGAGGACAAGATAAAAATGTAAGAATTTGTTTCAGACCTTAATTTCTCATTTCAATGAGTTGAAAGTTTAATATTTTATTTGTTTTTTTTTTTGCAAAAGCATATTCCATTGGATCAAAATGCCTTAGTTAAAATACCAGGCGACAAAGGTGACAGTGGACTGGAGCTGGGCAAGCATCCAGACGGGTGGGCGCAGTGGTTTACGCAAGAGAGAAAGAAGATGAAAACTATGGCAGTAGGAAAAGGAAGGAGAGGAGGCAGACATCAAGAGGAAAATGAAAGGATTTGATGTACAATTGGATGGAAAAGACAAGGAGCAAAAATAGCTGTGGCTTTTTAGAAACAGTAACAATCCATTATTTTGTAATTACTGGGATATGGAACTGATTCAATATGATTTACCTTAATAAGATCACTTTACGGAAGTGGTTCAATGGAAAGCATGTCAAAGGAAAGTACAACGTGGCACCATCCTTCACTGTCCTGAAAATAAAGTGCGCCGACGACAGTCTGTGCTTACGCTTGGCCTTGGTTTGTCCCCGTGCTTTGGGTCCCCCGCCCCGGCTGTGCCGCAGCTGGGCACCTGCTGCTTGCACTGCCCTCTAAGGACTTCAGCAGTGAGACCCACCCTCTTCTCTTATTTGCACAGTGACACACCTCCAGACTGGGCTGTAGAATCCACAAACTTATTAATTAATTGGAATTAGCACTTTCTGGCTTCAAATGACTTCCCGAGAACCCTTAGCGCCTGCCTCTGCTCTCCACCAAGGCCATCCCGAAACACACTGTCCTCTGGCAGGGTTCCTGTCCTGGAAAATCCAAAGGAAAGGTGTTCTAGCCTGTCACACAGTTAGGACACTGTATCCTGACAGCTTGAGCCTGAGTGCCCTGCAGGAATGACAGCAGATGGCTTTCCAGATGTTTCTCCTGTTAAACAGGTGCCGTCAGTTTGACTTTGGAGAAATGACTGCGTTTGCCCATGGTCTTTCAGGTTGAATTCCACAAGACTTTAGCATAAAAGAGTATAAGTGCTGCTATTTGTAAAGATTACAAGTTATAGTTGCTTAATAGAATTAAAAATAGGAAGTTTTAAGCTTTAGATTTGCTTTCAAGACTTTAGTTGCTAACTTTTTCCAGTTCAGGACGATTCTAGGATGTTAGAACTGAATGGGAACTACAGGATGATTCAGTCCAGTCCCTGTCTTATAAAGGAGGAAACCCAGGTCTGCAGAAACTGGGTGACATGCGTCAGGTCTGTGCTCACTGGTGCAAAGGTTTAGAATCCAGTTCTTGTGGTAGTTTGTTCAATATGTAAGGATTCTGCTTTATGCTTATGGGCATATATTACTCTCTAACTTATGTCTATTGCCCATTTCTTCTGAAATCCCCTCTATTTTTTGGTGCTCATCCCTACGTTCTTCATGATTTGTGACTAATAAACCTCTGGCAAATGGAGTAACACTTAGTATAAACCAGTGAATGTTATTATTGCTTATTTGGTGAACACCAAATCCAATCAATTACATCCATGGTACATACTGAAACTGTGAAAGAAACTTCTCTGGTCTGATGAAAATGACTGCTCAATGGGTCTGACCTTGAATTAGTGAGAAGCATTTGTAGCTACCATTTGTTTAAATGTTAGTACTGTGCTAATAAGCCTTTCACATATATTTCCTATTTAATTCTTAGGGTGAGCATGTGAGGTAAACATGATGATCTTCATTTTAAACGTTAAAAATAAATGCTCAGAAATATTAAATATTTTGTCAAGGTCACATCAGTAAAAGTCACAGAGCTCAGCTGGTGGTCTGGAACCATAGCCCCTTCATGGAAATGCCTGAAAAGCCCATGGGCTGCCATTTGGATCTTCTCTCAGAGGGTCAACAAGATTCACGAGGAGCGAGTGCTGGGAGGTATTTCACAACGGAGATGGCTTCCCAGACTATTTAGGTCATTAAAGTAGAGATAGGAAAAAAACGATGTGACTCAAATTCTCTGCTTTATCAAGCAGAAAATGGTGATGCAAAACAGATTTTGGGGATGCATAGAAAAATATTGTATCTGGTTGCTACAATTTCACTCCTTGAAGCAAAACACTATGATCCGGGTCAACCTCTCCACACCACGTGACCCTCTCCCAGGGCGTGTGCTTGCCCCAGGGTGGCGGCCCCTCCACTTTCTCTCCTCATTTTCATTTTATCCCCTACCTAACCTCATTTCTGGTATGGAGGGTTCCCTGTCACAGCCTTTGTTGTCATGTTTTATGCCTTTAAGTTAAACAACAGCAACCACCTTGCGATTATGTTTTTAAAAATTAATTATTTCTCTTCAGAATTTTTAAATAACTAAATGCCTTCATAGAAAAATCATAAAACAAATTCTGTGCTAGATTAGATTCCTGAAAATACATGCAATGTAATTTGCATGATATTTCATTTCCTTTTATATATTTATTTTATTTTACCAGAAGCATAAGAAACCATTCTTAATTCTTTCAGTTCTTTGAAAGAAGTAAATTCTGCACCAATCATCAGGGAAGATATGAGAAATGCCTCCAATTCTGCATTCTAGCTGTGCCCCTGACCTTTTCTGTGGCCTTGGCTCAGACAAATCCTTTAACCTCTTGAGATATCTATTTCACTCTCTAAAAACCACATGCATCATAAATGCTTAGCTCTCTCAGTATCTGTGAACTTAGAGAATATTGGGGAAACATTTAAAGTATGCAAAAACATCAGATAGAAATGGAGGGAATAGGCTCTTAATCCCTTTCCCCTATTAAAAAAAAATCCTCATCCCGTGCCCAGGATGCTTTGAAGATCCAGCGACTTAGTGATCATGTCTTTGGGAAGGTTGCCTTCACACCTGGCCGCAGACAGCATTCAAACCACTGGCAGATTCTGACATATGCTTATGAGTGTGGGCAAAGCACCATTCCTGCCTCTCTCTCTGTGTTTTGAAATTTTTATTTCTGGATTTTAGCACAAACATCTTCACAGACGGACTTGTGAATAACTTCTTACATATCAGCTTCCTGAACTGTAGAAACAGGAATACCTTCTTTCTGGGTTTTGGACAATATGGCGACTTTAAATCACTGGTGCGTATTTATAAATCTGTTCCCTGTATCAAGAAAAAGAGTTTAACATTTTATATGATATTTTTCATTCACAAAAAATTTATGTAGGACTAATCCTTCATCAAAAGTGATAGAGGAAAGAAATTAGCATTTAGAAAATGTCAGATCCAAGGGGTCACTAAAGAGCAGTGACAAAAAGGTAATTTAGACGTTGATATGATTTATTATGTAGCAAGAATATATTTATGAGTTAGCAAGACCAAAATCAGAGAATATATTCTGTCAATATAGAGAAGAAATATGTGCTACTTGCACAGGGGAAGTGATAAGGACACTCAGTCTATTAGAAAGCTGAGATACTTATTTTTAAAAAGGAGCCTCTCCCCCCAAGATTAAGATGAAAGTTAAAAATAACTTAACATTTACTGAGCATATAGTGTGAGCCAGTCATTGAGTTAAACTTTTAAGACATTGGGGTAGGGATGATTACAATCTAGTTTTACAGATGAGAAAAGTGGTGCTCAGAGATGACAGGTAACTTTGTTCAATGTCTCCAGGTGGCAAGTGGCAGAGCCAGAGGCAGACCCACAGTCCCAACTACTGGAAGCTCTGAAATCTCAAAAGCTGAAAAACTCAGCCTATAAAGGCCTGAATTAAGAGAATATGCTGGGGAAACAATGTAATCATACAAATAGTTGAGTAAAAGAATAGGTATAAAAAAGTAAATTACACACAATTAAAAAAATGAGACTTAGAAAAAAATCAAAACAGAAACATGAATGAACATATTCCAATGAATTCCTATGGTAAAAGTGGTCAAAAGGTGCAAACTTTCAGTTATAAAATGAATAATTCATGAGGACATAATGTACAGCATGGTGACTATAGATAACATTGTATATTGACATTTGCTAAGAGAGTTGTTCTTTAAAGTTCTCATCACAAGAAAAGAATTCTAATTGTGTGGTGATGGATATGAACTAGACTTACTATGTCCATCATTTTGCAATACAAATATCAAATTATTGTGTTGCATACCTGACATTAATATGTCAATTATATCTCAATTGAAATGAAAAAAATATAGAAAGCCCACCCCCCAAAGAAATATATTTATTTTAGGATAGCGAAAGAAAACTTATTTAATGCAGCAACACAAAACTACAGATTACATGAAACAGATTTCCTACTGAATAAGCACATTTAATAGATAAACGAAGTTTGTTCAGGAAACAACTATAATCTGTTAGTTGAATTTACTTTTAAATATTTTTAATTCCTATTACCATTGGCGCTGCACACTGCTGCACACTGATCTAACATTGTTAGTTTTATCAGCTTATAAGTAATAAAAGTGGGAGAAGGATAAATTATTCTAGGAAGACTAATAAACATTTTATGAATTTTTGAGTTAAAGTCTCTCACTGGGCTGAACCCACGAAGAAAGCACTCGTTTTGGTTCTTTCAAAAGCATTTTCTGATGTTTATTGAGCAGGAGAGGTAAGATATGACCTTTACTTTGAGGAGTTCCCAGTGTAGAAGACAGTGGGTGTTAACAACAAAAAAAGAGCGTGATGATCGATCAGACCGCCTCAATTCTGATTGTGGTATTTCTGCTTCCTAGTTATGAACGACCCTGGGAAAGTCATTTAGCTTTTCTGGACCTCGGTTTTTTCCTCTGCAAGATGGGGACACTATTAGTACCTATCTCATAAACAAAGGATATATATCACAGGGCTGTTAGGAGGAAGACTTTGTGAAAACAGGAAAGGGGTTAGAAAAGCCCCTGATACACTGCAATCAGGTGATTGATGTCAGCTGCCATGACTGAACCTGTGATGGATGGCAGACACGGCGGGGTGGGAGCAGGAAGGGCAAGGAGACTAGTGATCTAGCTGTGTGAAGGAGGGCGTCCGAGAGAGATGAGAGCCGGCGGGAGACAGGGAGCCATCTACCGGGTGACTGGTGGTCAGAGGGCTCCAGGGCAGAAGGAGCCATGAAAACAGGCACAAAGGAAGGTCCGCCTGGAGGCATGTACTCAGCGGCCCGCAGCAGGGTACGGTTGGAGGTGTCTACACTGATGGCGCGGTTCTGGGGCCACAAACGTGGAGGCCTCATAGAGCCATGCTAACAATTAGTCTTGAGTCCTGTGGCCTAGGCCTTCTGAACAGCGTTCCCTAGTGCCCTGTGACTGCCAGTTCTGTGGGGTTGCCTCACACACCGCCAGGGGCCGGCCTGGCGGGTGGGTGTGTGTGTGTGTGTGTGTGTGTGTGTGTGTGTGTGTGGTGCCGGGTCTCCTCTCCTGTTCTAACCAGTGTGTGTGTGTGTGTGTGTGTGTGTGTGTGTGTGGTGCCGGGTCTCCTCTCCTGTTCTAACCAGAGCAGAACTGCTTTTATCACTTTCATATACCATGTTTTCATGTAAGATTCTTATTTGAAGAAAAAGATCTGCTCCTTAAAAAATACCTGAAAAAAAAAAAGATGCACTGAAGCTTTTGATCAAGGAAGAAATATGACCAGATTTGAATTTTAGGATAACTCTGAGAGTACTTATGTAGTTATTTAGCAAAGATTATATCGCACTTATAACATGCCAGAGACTGTTCTAAACATTTTATAAATATTAATCAGTGGAAGTTGCATAGGAGGCTGTGCAAAGATAGTGGATTCCCCAACAACTCAGCGCCTTCACCACTGAGAGTCTTGGTAGAGTCACTTAAAAAATGAGCCCTTTGCAACTTTCTGTTCTTCTGAACCTTGTATGTTCCCTTCACATATTTGTGAGAATAAACTTTTCAAAAATTGTGGGCTAAAATTTTTTTTCACTATTTTATATGTTGGAGTTGGTAGGAATTATTCTGCTGGAGTCAGTGTGGGCGCAGTTGGGGCTTTACCAGGACTGGGGCGGAGCAGAAGGGATGCGTGGCCATCTGCCCTGCAGAGAGCCAGGCACAGCTCTCAGCGGCATCGGCGCCACTCCGTGGGCGTGTTTTGGGAATCCCTGTAGATGATTCTGGTTGTCAGAAACGCAGAGAGGATGCTACCGGCATTTAGTGGGTAGAGGCCAGGGATGTAGGCACCGTGCAGTGTACAAAATAGTCCGTACCCTCCTGGCTCTCATATATGCATGAAGGTGAAGTTTCGGCACAATTCCAAAAGCCTGCACAAAGTAAAATACAATGTATTTTTGGCCTGGTTTTAGTATATACAAAACTTATCAGGAATAGAGCTACTATGTGAAGGGAGGAAAGACTGTCATTTGTTCAGTTTTTTTTTTCCTTGCCAATTGTTCACTGTTTTGAAAATAACATCACAAGGCAGTAAAGCTGCCCATGGCATTTGGGGGGCAGGACGCTCCCCTATATCACTTGGCCTCTGCAGTTGGGGTGTTCACCACGAGCCTACAGTGGGTCCACCCTGGAGAGAGGCGAGTGTCTCATCCCGTCATGATGTCGCCCGCTGTACCTGTGCTCCAGGGCATTTATGTAGTGTTCCTTTCTATTACACGGAGGGCACTGTACTGGTTTCTTCAAAACAGTCTGTGCAAGGAGGTTATCTCCAAATTTCTTTCAGGTGGATAAAGATGCCTCACACAATATTGGCTATGAAGAAGAGCTTGGAGTATGACAGGGTTGAGAGTCAACGTGTCAAAGTACCACAGAAGCATTTCTGAGCCACTCAGTTTCTCTCATGTGATGGTGGATTGGGAATCAAGTTCAGTTCTTGATCTGATTTTACCTTTTCCAAGAAGAGGCCATTTGTATTCACATGCCATAGAAAGTGGAGGATGATGGAGCACTGCAAAAGCAAGAATATGCCACACAAGGGCCCAGCCACCAAGGGGCGGAGGAGCTCACCTGCTAGGTCCAGACCCCAGGCCTGGGAGAGATGCTTATGCCTGTAATTTGGAAAAATACACCTTCAGCATCAGGTCCCATGTCAAAACAACTTTCAGGAAGCGATATATTACAGCTTTGCCTTTTTGTATTGGAGGCAAATTGTTTTTAATAACTTCCTAATGCACTTTGTATACATATAGCTACAAATATGCAACTATGCCCTACATGTCAAATTGCCCAGCATTTAAAAATAGTCAAAATACAAATTCTTTTTAAAAATCACCATTTCTTCTTCAAAAAAAGGCAAATTTTGATTATCTTCTCTGGTCCTTCATCTCTTTGGTCTAGAATTTTGATTGAATTGTGCCAGTTTATCAACAATGCATTTGCTGGCATATCATTTACGTACTTCCAATGCAGGATTTTGTTTACTTTTTTGAGTCAGTCTGGGTCTGTCCATCGCTGAAAAGTGAACTCAGGATGGACTATTTGGTTGCTTCATATACTTGTTATTCTTTGACAAAAGCCTCTCTGGAAGCTGCACCAAAATGTGTTTTAGTCCATATGTGGCCCCGTGATCACTACCCAAGTCATTTTATGTTACAAGTACATTTTTAAGTGTTAATCTTTTGTTTACATAAAATAAATTGACATTTATTAAAAATGTTTCCAAAGAAAATGAAGAAGAGATGTGTATCTATAATGGGATAGAAAGTAGGACCATGCTTTCTACTCATTAACTTTCCAATCATAAACAAAGATAAATTCTGCTTTATAACTCCAGTAGGTTTTTCTGAACAGCTTGTCGGCAGGAGCCATCTTAATAACAAGTAAAAATATTTGATTCACATCCTAAAGGCCCTGAATATGAATGTAAATTTCCTTTCTCTTTTAATACCACTCTTTACTAATAATATATACGAAATCCTAATCACTGTTAGTTCATGTAGATCCTGAAGCCACTTGTTGCTATTTACTATGGTTATGTTTTTAATTAAAATAATAATTTCCATGGGTAAATAGAATAACAAAGCTTAATGCAGAACTAGTTAATACCTAACTTCCAATTTGCCTAACTATTAGGATTGATCATGCATAGTACATGTTACAATAACCAGTCATTGCTTTTTAATCTTTGTTCAGCAATGTCAATGAGGTGGACAAATTTTCTGATTATTCTGAGATCCTTAGAAACAGTTTACCCCCAAAGGCTTTCCTAGATAACTAACTAGACCATAATATCTAACTATATCCTAATTGTATTCTAAATATGTAACTAAATAATTCTAAGGTAGATAATGCTTGCAACTCTTAAGAATTCTAAACAGACAACCTAGTATCTCAAAAAATGTTTATTAGACCCTTTTTAAGCTCTCATATTAAGTATTTTTTGTCTTAATTTTATAAATATATATTTAAAAATATTTATTCACTATAAGCAAGGTAGTGTGTAAGATGCTAATTCTGTTTAAGTGTGTCCCCAAGTGCTGGGTTTATTGGGAGTAAATGGGAAGAATTACAGAATTTAATCAGATTAACAGCAATTATTCTCACAAAGGAGCATAGAATCTAAAAAGTATCACCCCAATCTCTTAAAAGTCAGTATCAGTTTTTCTTCTTTAAAGATCTAATTATTTTCTGCCTGGATAACACTTTTTCTGTCTTTCAATATTTTTTATATGTCACATTCACAAGACAGTGCTTTAGTTTACCATTTATGGGTCAGAAGATGATCCTGCTTTTTCATTCATTTTCCTCTTTTCCTCTCATATTCTATGCCATCACCTCCTCTATGAAGCCTTTTCTGAGGTCTTCTAGTAGAAAGGGTTCTTGGTTCCCCTAATGCTCCATACATTCTCCCGCACCTCTTCACAGGAATCACACTTGATCAGTTTTCTAATCTTTATGTACATGTGTTTCCCCATTCCTAACACTGTTATATTTCTGAGGTTCTGAGGGCAGGGTGTTTTTAACTGTGTGTCCTTATTTGAACCCCCCTGCCCTGCCCTGCCAAACAGATACCTCAACCCCCACCCCCCCACACACACACTCTCACTCTCTTTTTCCTGGCCCATCCTCAATAGACTCTATTTGTGCGGGAACAAAGCTTTCTGAGCAATTTTAGATGAAAGTTTCTGAGATGTATGATGTAGAGTATTTTCATAAAATCTTAATTTCCATTACAGTTCAGCAACAATGCCAACATCATGTTCAAACTACTACTCAGAAAGCCTTAGGATCTATAAGTTAGAGTTTGAAATGCAAAAGCAAGATGACATGCTGAAGAAAGGAAACCATGTATATAGGCTGGATGAAATTTGTAGACATCACTGGTTTCTTATGTGACAAGAGCTTCCAAAATCCCACTGAGAACTTCAGGCACATCCACTTAGTGACATTTATGGCATGTGTTCTGATAGGTGGGTACCTATGGCTTACTAGCTGCTAAATATTTTGAATACTGCCTCACACAGATTAACTCTTGCTTCAGTGTCAAGTCACAGGGTCTCTTTTCCCCAGGATGGTGTTTGGATATATTATTAGACAATACAGAGAAGAAAATAAGATACAGTTTTTTCCCCCAGGGTAAACTGAGCCAAAGCAGCTTAAAGTGACTCTAAGATCAAGGGATTTCATGAAAACACAACAACAAAGCAACTAGCAACTGAACCAACAGCAAGAGCACTGAGGAGAACATGCTCATAGGAATTGTTGAGATTTGAGTGGTTCTGAAAAAATCAAAGTTGTGGGACTGTATCTGTTTGGGGGCCACTAAATTCTTTCTCACATTTGACTGTCACTCCTTCAAAAAAGTAGTTCTGAAATTTGTTTAGTCTCCTTTCAAACACTGTATACAAGATTAAAATAAAATTTAATAAATCAGAAGCCCCTCCTTTGAAAAATGTTACATTGATATTGTTTTTACAATGAAATAGAAATGCACTCTTAAAGTTGTCATAATCTTTCTCCCTTGGAATTTGCATTCTTCTTTAAATGGAGGGTAGAAAAACCTTCAGTGATTTTTTTTAAATATAATTTTTTGGCATTATCGCAAGTAGTTTTTTAAATAGTCATCATTTTTTCTCACATGCAACATATTATTGCTTTTACTTTTGAAGAAAATGAAGATGCATATGGTTTTATCCTAGAGTCATTAGGGAAAAAAACTTTAATACCTAGGAAACTGTAAAGAAATGTGGAATACAATGTGATGGTACATTTTATGTGTCAACTTGATGGTATCACAGGGTATCCAGAGAGTTGTTAAAACATTATTCTGCTGTGTTTGTGAGAGTGTTTTGGATGAGAATAACATTTGAATCATAGGCTGGGCAAAGCAGATTGCTTTCCCTCATGTGGGTGGGCCTCATTCAATTCGTTGAAGCCCTGTAAATAGAACAAATAGGCCAACCCTCCCTGAAATAAGAGGGAACCTCTCTTGCCTGATGGTTTGAGATGGAACAATGATATTTTCCAGCTTCTGGATTTGAACTGAAATGCTGGCTTTTCTGGGGGCCCCAGTCTGTTCTCTTTCTAACTGGAACTTACACCATTAGCTCTCCTAGGTTTCTGGTTCACTGAGTGAAAGTCCTGGGACTTCTTAGCCTCCATAACTGCATAAGCTGAATCTCTCATAATGTGTTTTTTTATAAAAATAAAATAATAAAGCAATATATTATAGATCCATCTTTTATCCCTCAGTGTGATTCAAGGCAAACGATAATAATCTAATCACTGGCATTCTTTCACAAAATTTACATCCACTCTAAAATCATGATGACTTAAAAACATTTAATATATTTCATATTTCATAATTAGAAATGCTTTACATTATAAATTACTCCTCCCAACAATTCATTGCTTTTTTTCTTAGAGTAATAGGGATTAAAAAACAGGCCATATGAAATATAATTTGAAACTCCATTCTTCAAAAAACAGATTATCAAGAGATCTTGGTCATGATCTTTGAGTTTATACTTTGCAAATAAATTCTGATTATACTATTACTTGTTTTTGTGATCATAGATCCATCCAATAAATATGTGTATTAACAGCTCTTATCATGTCCTTATGATGTAATAGGAGGTCAAACAGCAAAAAAATCTTTGTATTCATTGAATTTTGTTCTTGGGAAGAATAGAGAATACAAACCAAACCACAAAGGAATTAACATATTTGAAAGATAGATGTTAGGGGGAAAAATCAAATTGGAGTGAGTAAGGGGGAGAGGAATAAGTGGATGAAACTGGAGCAGTGGGGCCTTGCAGACCATTGTATGGCTTCTGCTTCTGTTCTAAGTAAGATGGGAGCCACTGATGGACTTTCTGTGGAGAGGGCTTACGTGATCCCCTCCACAGTTAACAGGATCACCCTGGTACAGCAGAGAGAAGAGAATTTACAGGGTAAGGTGGAGCAGGAGACTAGGAAATGGGCTGCTGCAATAGTCCGTGTGAGACAGAATGCCATTCAGTACTGGTGCCAAGCGGGTTATCACTATTGCAGATGATAACATACTTGATTGTACTACTGCAGCTCTAGGGCCAGTATGTTTCTTAGGCCATCTCTTAGGGATATTTTTCTGTTTGTGCAAAATAAGAGTGCAGTTTCTTGTTTTGGCATATTATAAATATAATTGTTTTAAAAAGAAACCACAACTAACTATAGCTGCAATAGTGAGCTGTTGAATCACTAAGGAATAGGCCATTTATAGGCACAATGATGTCCTTCTGGGCAAGCACCTAGGTGACAAATATTTTCATGCAGCTGGGCAAAGCACTAATGGGGTAGGAGTAGTGTTATTCTAACAAGATTTTCATTTGAGTCATACGAGAGTGTGTGTTATTTTTCTTTGTTCTCATTCTTTATCTTTTTGAAAAATCTAGTTTTCTGTGGTCTCTTAAACAGTATATAGGATCAAGACAGTCTAGAATGAGTAACACTGATTTTGTGTACTTTTGACAGTTTACTCACACTTCTGAAACTTTCAGTTTTTCCTTTACAGAAACTGTGTGAGAGGGAGAGAAGTACATGCCATCCTTCCAGTCTTCAAAGCCACCCGACATTAAATTATTTCAGAGGGTAGCATCATGCTGCAATAGTGAGTCCATAAACCAAAAGCATGAATTTTACTGCTTTATATAACTCCTGGCTTGCTCACCCTTTGGCTGCACATTTGTTCATCATAACAACATAGATGAGAACTAATTTTCAAAGCATCTGGTCCTTGTCCTCCAGAGCATCCCTAACTAGAAGAAGAGTGCTCTAGAACAACGGCTCTCAACCAGGGAAATTTTGGGCCCCAGGAGACATTTGGCAATGCACGGAGACATTTTTAATTGTCACATTTGGAGAGAAGGTCCTTCTGGCACCTCGTGGCTAGGAATTCTGCCAAACATCCTATAGGGAACTGTCAGCACCTGTGGACATAGAATTATCTAGTCCCAAAAGTCAACAGTAGTGAGACTAAGATACCCCTCTGGAGAACAACAGCGTAGAAGCAGTTGAATGAACGGGGTGGATGGCATTCCAAGCAGACAGAACTTTTCATCAGTTTGAAGAAATCAAACCGTACAGATCAGTCCTCCTGGGGCTAGGGAGAGTCAATGCTCCTCCACAAAGGGCTTTTCCATAGACTGACTCAAGCAGCAGTTGAGCACCTGCCATAGTGTATTATAGAAATTGCTTTGGGATTTAATGAAACACAAAGAGCTATAAAAGCATCTTCAATAAAATACTCGTGAGATTTCACACATTGTAATTGAGGGATAAGAAAGTGACAATATTGCATCCCTGACTTAAATGAATATTTTCCCACCTATTCAATTAATTGCTTTTGAGGGCTTTTGATGATGGTAAATGTCCATCCTGCACTGAGGATTTAAGCTCTATTGCACAATGAAGAAAATCCAGTGATTATAGCCTATTTTTCTTCCTTTTCCTTCTAGTTGATCAAACACACATCAGAAGACTACAAATTGCATTAACAATGACAAACTATCAGGAACGATTCATCAAAAGCTATTTATCAAATTTGTAAATGTGGTGGGGCAATCCAGGAAATTCTCCCTCATTATCTTATTTCACCAATTCTCAGCAACACATATTTTCACTTTTTAACCTTTCTGAAATAAGGTTTATCTTACAGTGCAATGTATCATGCAATCATTGTCAGCCAGGTAGCAGTCATGCTTCAGTTACGTGAAAACCTTCTGATACGATGAAGAAAATGTCACCATCAGTATATCCTTCATTCAGTAAAATAAGGATCATTCCCTAGAAGTGTGCTAAGAGAGGTATAGCCAACACCTGGTCACAGTGAACTCACATGCACGATGAAAGGAGGATCCAGACCCTCACAAATTTCATTTTGAAAGAGTCTTCATTGATATTAATACCCACGGTCTCTTCATGAATTATTCTAGAATAGAACGTAAGCAATTAGAAATATGCAAAGTAATTAGGCCTCTGAGACCCAAAAAGCTGAATCATAATAACAGAATATTCTCTCAAGATTCCTTTGGACCATGGAGAATACTAAGCTTGTTTTTCCTACTGAACTGCACTAAACTTCTTACCAAATCATTGGACTGTTCCTGGTCCCTGAAAACACAGGTCAGGGACACATTCTATATAGAGTAGAGAACCACACAAGCAGGGGAGAAGACAAAACAACAACTAGAGGCAGTTTCTTGCAGTAACGTTCAGGTGTGCATCTGTGTTATGAGTTAGGAACAGCTATACGAAGAGAGAGCTTAAAATGCTCAAGAGAAAAAATCCACTTCCCAAATATACTGCATAAACTTCAAAGTTCCCTTCCAAAGAGCATTGCTACGTGTCACTTAATTGACAAATAGGAACACCTTCTAACTGGAGTTGGGTCAATGGTACAGAAGACAGCTGTTTCCTGGGAGCTCTTTCCAGCAAATAACCTTCTTGGGGAAAGGCCCGACTCAGAGCAAAACCAACAGTCTTCATGAAACTGGGACAAAAATTGGACTGGGGTACCGCTCACTTCTGGAATCGGGGAACCATCGCTCCTCGTTGTCATCCACCTGCAGGAGCTGCTGGGGCTCTGCTTCTAGGATTAGGAGTAAAATTTTTTCTCCACTATAGGAAGAAGGGAGGAGATTTTCTCTCTCTGAAATGCCCTACGACTCAGCTATTGGTGATCAGGTAGGGATATCAACTCATTATTGTCTTCCTGCAAAAGAACCCCCACATAAGAAACCTACCACAGATTACAGAAGTATTTTACAACTGGAGTGATTAAAAATAATCTCTTCAGAAATAGTCCTTGGGCTTTATCACAGGATGGTAATGGTGCAAGAGGAGAGACCCTAGAACATGTGGACTTTTCAGTATTTGCATCACTGCTCTACAAGCCACTGCAAACATTATTTTGCTTTACATTTTTTTCTGCATCTGTATAATTTATGCAGTATCTGAGGAACCAAGGTCATCTAGATGGCTTTGAAGAAATAACCAGTAAAATAAATATTCTACAATGTGGTAGAAGAAAATGTCTAATATGTATAGTATCAGTTTTTAAGTTTTCCTTATAGTTTATTTTGACAAAGTTTCAGTGTTCTTGTCTAGGAAGATTTCAATATTGAAGTTTTCATCTGATGGGCCACTTGCCAAAAGGCTTTTGTCTAATTATGCATATTGCACTCTGCAGTACCTGTGTAGCAACTTTGAGTCAAAAAAGTGAAACAGAACAATTGTTAACAAAGGAAAAATTAAAATATTAAAAAAAAATTACAAACAAAAGATTATATCGAACTATTCCAGTGAGACAGGGACTGTGGGTTTAGGAGGAGTAGGGTGAGGGCCTTCAGAAAAAAAGCAAAGCAAGATAATTACAGTCAAAACAATGTAACAATGTGCAAAGAAATCCCTATTGAAACTCTGTGTTAAGCATTATGCAAAGTCAGAGTCACACTGAATCTCTAGGGTAAAGACACCAGACTAGGAATACAGACATTCTTCAGGGAGATCACTTAAAGCTCAAAAGGCCAGGAGCAACTTGGCCTGGAATGTTTGAGCATCCCACAAATAAAGAAGAGTATCTCAGCATCACCTGTGACTTCACTGTATGAATTAGATCATGACACTATAAAATTTGTCTTAGCCTGCTAAAAGGCCCAGCTTATTTTTAACTGTATCTATGTGCTGTTTTTCATTCTCTAATCCTAATCAAGTAATCTGCAACCTAGGCAAAAGACTAATTTGGTAAGCAATCCTAACTATAAACAGCCCAAACAAACAGACAACAACCCAGCCCACCTTGGGAGCAGGGCAGGTGGTCTTACAACAAGCCTGCACCCCTAGCCCTTTACCCCCATTCCTGAAAATCCTCAACCCCTAGACAACACACCACTCTGGGGCTCTCTTGCCCCTCCTGGCATCAGCCAGGAGCTCTGTCCTCTCACTTTATCTCTAAATAAAAGCCTCTACCTTGCTCTCCTACCTTGAATGTTTGCGAAGTTCATTCTTTGGCTCTATGAACAAGAATCCTGGCATCACCAGGATGTTTTTTTTCTAATTTAATATTTACTGAGTTAGTTATATACCATTCAGATATACTTCTTGTCTCCATCCCTGATTTGGTTCTTTTGTTTTTCCAATTTGTAATCGAGTTCTAAATCACAGAATTATAGACTTTTTAAAATGAAACTTAATGAGCAATTGAATAGTAGTGATAAGGAACAACTGACATAAAAATGACAAGTGATGCATATTTATACCTACAATTCTGGGAAAACAATTTGGAAAACTAGTTTAAAAAGACAAAAGTGAATTAGAATTTGTTGCTCCTCAGTAATCATTTTTACAATATTCTCCTATATTCTGTGTGCTGGGTAGGACTTTTAGGATCATCTACTTCAAATTCCAGCCAGATACTTGACTCTACATAGAATCCAATGACAGCAGCCGCTCAAATTTTATTTAAGTGCCTCAAATCTCCTATATACCACTCAGTGTATGATTTTGCTTATTAACAGAAGTAAATAGATAGCAGGCAGGAATGCCTAATCTTTCTAAGATGAAATAGATAAATCCACTCATATACTTAGTCAGTGAAGTGACTGTAAATGTTTGACAAATAGGAGCCCATGAACAATAAAAAAGCCTTATTAGTATCATTTGCCAGTTCCCATGGTGTGAATAGTAATGTCAGGTGGATTTGGGAAGAGATACACACAATCTGTTTTCAGGTGCAAATAGTTCTTCCTTTTTGTTACTCTGATGAGGTTGGTCTGTTAAAGGCCAATACTTCAGTTTTTAGCTCTGGATCTAATCCCCTCTTATTTTCTGAAAATTTCACTACAGTTAAACTTCCTCCCTTCTAGATTGCGAATTTATGCATTTCTAGAGGAATTTCCCTACAAACATCTGACATGATATGCATGATCACAGTACTCTTTTTTTATTCAATAGCACTCATCACTACTTGATAGCTTTTCTTGTATGTTTAAAATCTTCATTGTATTTATATTCTGTCTCCCTCAGTTAAAAGGCTTACAAGTTCATGGGCCTGTTTCTGTCTTGCTCAAAGCAGTATCTAGCACAAAAGTTCTAGGCACATAGTATATACTCAACAGTTACTGGTTTATGGACACAAAAGAAAACTTCACAAGACAGCTTTTTGCTTTTAATAGCACTAACTGTTAGATATTTCTTGTGTTTGTTGGTGGGGATGAGCCTTCTCCTAAATCTACCTGCTTGTCTCAGATATGCCCTGATTATTATAGACAGATTAATAAAGTCTCTGTGCTGGTTCTCTAAAGAGTAGGGGAAGGATCATCAAGAGGTATAGGCATGGATCATCAAAATCCTTTATCCCATGGCTTGAGAGAATCACCCATTTGAAACTAATAAAATACATTTTATAGCATATACCACATTAATTTAAAAGGCTATTTATTAGTAAAGGTCCTAACCGTTCACATAAGAAAGGGTTCAAAAAAACCTTACACTTGTTCCTTGGTTATAACTCTTGGCAAATGAATTACGAGATATTTGTCCAAATTTGATGTTGCATATTTTCATTCTAGAAACTAAATTTAGCTGAAAAATTTTTATATCGATTCCCAGCGGATGGTCTTTCTTAAACAGATTGATAGATAATTCATCGAGATGATCTCTGCCCCCTTGCTGCGGACACACACTGGCTGCATCAGCGTGATACTGCCCCCAACTCAGGCTACCGTGTAGGCTTCCCTGCCCCAGTCCACCGCTTACATGCTAGTGACCCTTGCAGCTTCTTCGCCGGGCTCTCTGCCCTTTCCTCTCTGCACACTCCCCAGAGCTGCTCTCTGGCGGCCCTGATGTTCCCAGGATGAAATGCAGTGCCGACAATGAAAAGCTGACAATTCCCCAGCTCTTACTCCCCAGCCCAAATATCTCCTGAGCTTCAAATTTGTGAACTCAAATGTCTACCAGACATCTCTATATGAACATTCCATGGGTATTTCAAAGGAATAGGTACCAAACTGAACACACCTCCCCCTAATGCCCTCTGAGCATATTATTTGCCAGCTTTGCATCTCTCAGAGGATGGCACCACCCTTCAGCTGGCAGAAAACGCCTTTTTTCCCCCTATCATGGACCTTTATCACACTCATTCTGAACTTTTTCCTTATTATCTTCCTCACTAGAGGGTGAGCTCTGTCTCCTTCACAGTGGAATCTCCTGCACCCAACACTGTACTTAAATACAGGTTCTCAGTAAGTATTTATTGACACCTGTTTTTCTCTAAGGTATTAGAGAAGAGATCTAAGGATCCTTTTGGGCTTCCATCCCTCTCTAAAATCCAAACACTATATCTAGTAGGGAAATGCCCAGACTGAGTATTTATTAAACGAATGTGGTAAAATTCTACATAGATCATACACTATAATCAGTTTTCCCTTTGCTTCACCAACAATAAGCTTTAGGATGGTTAATCCAGTATAAGTCACAACTTTCAAATGTGCCAATTCGATGCCTGAATGACTTGTCATTATTCTCATTTTTGATGCCTTTCTCTTTCCAATTACATGCTTGAAGCACAACACACTGAAGTACGATTCTTATTCCTTAATATCACAGTGGTTTAAATTTAGATTCCTTAGAATTTTAAGAGAAATGCATGTAAAAGAGGATTGAAAAAGTTGTTAAAACTTCACAAGAAAATTCAAGTCTGCTAAGTGCCATTGCAAAAGAAAAAAAGCCAGATCCTGAAAATTCCTCTATTCAACAACAAGCTCGAAAGTTAGATTTGGTATGGTCACTTTGCCTGCTTTTGCTCTTTGTCATAAAGTCTCTACGGATCCATAGTATGATTAGACCCAAGGTTTGAACCAAGGGGAAGACCTCTGAATGATGAACCTCTCAAACTGAAACTGGCCTTTGCTATAATCTGGGGAGGGCAAGAGGACACAGTTGAGTGGGGAAATTATGGGCAGGAGGACGAGTATTAACTGGAAAACCTCCACTATCTTAGAAAGCCTAACCCTCTTCCTTCACACGAATCTAGAATGTATCTATGGGATAGGAACGGAGGGCAACAGCACTGTTATCTGAGTCCACTAGGTCGTCTAATTACTAAAATGACAGTGAGACACATTGTCTTCTGTGCTATCAGGGGAGAGGAACTCCCGAGTGGCTTGTTCAATGTACGGAATACTTTGGTTCTTAAAAAGCTGGGGTATTGCATTTATGTGAATGAAAGTGTTAGTGGCATGTGAGCATGGATATTTACACACTCAGGCATTTTCATTACTTTGCTGACATCTTAAAAAGCTGGGGTATTGCATTTATGTGAATGAAAGTGTTAGTGGCATGTGAGCACGGATATTTACACACTCAGGCATTTTCATTACTTTGCTGACATTAGATCAGATATTTAAAACTCTTTTAGAGTGACTAACTTACAAACCTACGTCGTCAATTTTCACAAGTACTAGACAACATGAAATCAGTCCTAATAACAGCTTTGACAGGATTTAATAAAGTACACAAAGAAAACTTGTAATTTACACAGGCTAATTTACACATATGCATAACTGAGAAATGAATTTGGAAGATGCTAGTCTCCCATCTGTGCCAGGCACAGAAATGGGGGAAAAAATGATTTACCAACTGTCAATAAACAGTTTTAAATCTATTCTCATATTCGCATCCCAAAATAAAATTTCCAGGGCCCAAAATATATTTTCTGAGCGCCGTTGCTCAAGTGGTATTTTATTTCCATGTGATTCCATAATTTCTATATATGTGTCAAAGTATGTTGATTTTCAGGACCTAATGATTATTTTTTAAGACTGTATAATCAGATTTAGTTAGTGTTGTGACTGAGAAACAAAAAGGGATTTGGCCAGGTCAAATGCATGGGAGATTTCTTCAGTTTTACATTTCCTCTGAATTCTTGAAGGCTCACCTTCCATTGAGTTTATAATTTCTACTTGCCTGAGTTACATTATGGAATTGCAATATACACCAGCTTAATTTAGGCTTCAATGTTAAACTGAGATTCTAGATTATGGAGCTAAGCAGTTTTGTTAATCTGTTTGCTTTAAGCTCTAACTTAAAAACATGTACAATCATTTTTGCCTGTATTCAAATGAGATTTGTGTATCTCATAGAGTATGGTGAAGAGTTTTTTAAGGATGAAGTAGGTTTGAATAATATCTTAGTATAGATCTCTGGATAAGAAGTATAGTTTTAGATTTATATGACAAAGTACCATTTCAAAGAACACTAATCATTTCCCTTTGCCTCTCTTTACTTGTGGAATTTGTTCATTAATTCTACTACAGAGGCCTCCTCTATCCTCCCCAGACAATTAGACAGAGGCACTAATTACTGATTTAGTGGGTAGTTACTTGAGGTCAGAGGAATACAAAAGGTGCATCACAGAACCTGAGAGTCATAATGATAGTCTTAAGTTAAAAAAAAATGAATTGATCTAGACAGAAGAGAGAAAATTTTGATGCAGACTTGCAAAACAAGTTTTTAGCTCCTATTGGGCTGGGAGAGATGGCAAATAGAAATACTGGAAGAGATTTAACAGGGTCAGACCTCAGAGATCAGCCTAAATAGCCAGCATCATAGCTTGTCAACGGGGCAGAGGTTGGTAGTAAGGAGCTGTGGGTTTGTTCTCAGTCCATGTGGTGAGGTTAACACAGCTATAGTATCAAGTACATCCTAAATGCCCTGCAGGCTAAGTGTGTTATGAGTATCAATTCATTGCATCTTTACAAGAATCCTATAACAAGTACTATTATCATTTCCACTTACAGAAGGAGAAACAGAGGCACAAAAAGTGGCATGAACAAGCTCACACAACGAAGAAGCACCAAAGCAAGGATGTCGACCAACCAACCCGACTCCAGAGGCCACACTCCTACCACCACTCTACGGCCCTTTCAGGAAGGTCCATTCAAGTAACCAGCTGTGTGTCACCATGTCCTGTCCAGTGGGAGTGATCACAGAGGCGTTGCCCCTAACCCTACAGACCTACTTTGTGCAGGTAGCTCCCATTTCAGTGGCCCAGGGTAATCACTCCTAAGGCCCAAAGAATGCATGCTGAAGCCTCTGGATAGCTGGGAGGGGTGGTGATGAACTGGGCAGGGCAGGATTGGATGGAGCCACCTGGTGAATTCCCTCCAGGGCGATGGCCGTAGAGGCACCAGCATTTCTGGCTGATAAAACAGTTTTCATACTTTAATGCTAATGGTTTTAAGGAGACTCAAGCATAAGCCCTCCATACTGGACACAGAAACTGCTTAGCAAATGGGGATGCCTATCTGGAGGCTGAGCCAGCTGCATCCCATACATAACTTGGGAGAGGGTTTTGGACGGTGAGGAGAGAAGCTGAGCCTGCTGACTTCTAAAGACCTTGCATTTTAGAGGCTCGATCGTTTCGTGCTTCCAGGGAGGTGGTGCTTCTCTTTCCACGGTTTCTGTCTTTTGGTGTTGGCAGCTCAAACAGGTTGTGGGGTGCTGGAGTAAAGCTACTTATTAAAAAATAATTAACAGTGAGATCATCCTGAGAGAGGCTGGATTAGAACAAAAGAGCTCACGGAATTTCAAGGTTTTAAAACTGCTGTATGTGCGTCTAAAGACTAAAGTCGGCAACTGAATAGGAAATGAGACACACTGGTTAATGCACCCATTGGCCACAGCCGGGTAACTTCCTGCTGTTTGAATCCTAATCTTTTTAGACCTTTTTGTGTTACATACTTTTCAGGACATAAATACACAAATATTCATGCAGATTAAATGACTGTATTTTATTTCTGAAGCTCAGCAGGGGAGTCTTCTTCATGTACTTTTACTACTGTTAGCATTTAATATATATAAACATTTTTAAAGTCCCATTTTGTAAGTATTCCCTTCAATAAATAGGAAAGGTATTCTTCACAAATCTTTAGCATATGAGGACACCCAGCTGTTAATGCAGATGAGGTGGTTTCTCCTTTGCTATACAGACACATGCATGTGCACATACATATATACCATGTGCATATGCAAACATACACACATGAAATACTTCACTTTTCTTGTGAGCTGACCTTTCAAGCCAAAAATGTATGAAAATATGGCACAAAGTAATGAAGAAGAGGCATGCAAAGTATTAAATTTTGCTGAGTATGCACTGTGTTTAAAAACTATGACAGTCACTAGAGGCAAAGATGAATGAAGCATGGGTCTGATCCCAAAGCTTCTAGTATGGCAGGGACAGAAGGTAGAAGGTGAAAGGGAGTCATAAATATATGACTAATATGTAATAAGGGCATCATAAGGTGTACCACATTTAGGCACAAATGAACCTTTTAAAGGCATCTGTGAGGCAGGCACCCACATCTGACACTAGACTCATAACAGCAAAAGATGTGTTAGAACGTCAAGAATACTACCAAGGGATTCATTTGTCATGATGGAATACACACTTCAAAATAAAAGTGGCTGCCCTTTATGGAATGCCTAGTTTATATTTATTTTCTCTAATTCTCATAATCTTGTAAGCTTGTTTTACAGGCAAAAAATCCAAGCTGTGGAGAGGTTCAGTGGCTTACACAGTGCCACAGCAGGGTAGTGGCAGAGCTGGAATTCAATCCTCGGTCTAGCCACAATTCTGCATCATTAAAGGAAGAACAGGCTGGTCCAGCCTTGGCTCTGTTTTGCTCTATTTTGTAGGCAAGGCCACTCTTTTCCCAGCCAGGCTGTTCTGAGATGGGCTGCTTCCTCATTTCTGCACTCCGAGCTCTTGGTAGCTTATCTCACTCTTGGCTGTTGAGATGGTGCTGGTACAGCGTCCGTCAATGGCTTCCCGGTTTTGCTTCCCCCCAATATGCTCAGCAAAGTGTTGGTTTCCTGCATTCCGTGTTAACCCCTGGGTTGGCTCTTGCTGTTTTGGTTGATCCTGCAGCCTTCTGTCTACTGTGAGCATTCAGCACTCCCTGCCAGAGCAGTGGCATGGGGCATGCTGGGGCAAAGGGAAGGGATTTATTCTACTCCCTTTGGCAAGAAGAATGGCTTCTTTGTCAAGGTTAGAGTTGCGAACAGATGCCCCTTTGTAAGGTGTCATGATACTTCCTGGATAACACCATTAAATGTTTCCCGGGCAGCAGAAGCTCTGGGCTCACTGCTAAATTACCATTTAACGTTCACTGGTATGTGAGCCTTCAACTGTCTTGTTCACTGTGGTGTTGAACTCTGCACATGATAAGCACAGTATTCCCATGAACAGGATCCTTGAAAAAAGGAATCGTGACCTGAATCTTTGACAAACATGTCTGGTTTGTTCACACTGGGTACTCGAAAGTCTAACATAATACATGCGTGAAAAATAGTATGTGTTCAATAAATGTGTATTGAATGAATGAACTTGAAGAAGCAGCGGCTGTGTATTGTGTTTCAGTAGATACCTCCTTTTCCCCCTGAATGGAGAAGTATAATTATCTGTGCCGACTGCTCCTATTATAATTTAGGAAACTCAGATCATAATAGGTAATGGATATATAGGGAAAGTAAGAAGATGTAGGTTAGATGAGAAGATATTTTGGGGCATGGGTAATACTATCCTGACTAAATTCGACTTCCTTTCAGTGACTGGAGAGCACAATAAAGTGGTTATTTACTCTCTCTTCACACACACACACACACACACATACACACCTTTTCTGCTCTTCCAGGAATATATTTGGATATGCATATAAGGCTGACACATACTTTCTGGGAGAAGCAAAATGACAAGAGGACTGGAGTTGATTGTATCAGGAGTTCTCTAGCAGAACTTCACTGCATAAAATGAAGGGCCAGTTATTACATGGAAGGTAGAGATATTTTCTTGTCTAATTTAGTTAGTTTTGGGGAGGAAACCGGCTTAACTCTAGTTAACATATTTCCATTTAGATTTACTTTCAGAGGGGGTCATCTTTCTCTTGACTTCCAGCTTTATTTAATATTTGAAGATGGAAGGAAAAATAAAATGTGATTAAGGAAGTAAAAGATTAAGGAAAATAGAGACTTCCAAAATGGCTTAAAGAGAAATAGAAAATCTGAACAGACCTCTAAAAGAAAAGAGATTGAATCAGTAATCAAATGCCTCCCCCAAAATCCCAGGACACTGATGGATACCAGAGGAATGTTCAGAATTGTGTGTGGTAAAAAGGGGAAAGAATGTATCATATGGCAATGGTAGTGGGATCTATAATGTATCAAAAGGAATGGGTTGGAATTGGTCACAGACAGGAAGGGTAGAGACACTACTACTGCAAGTAAGAAGCAGATTGAGATGGACATGGCAGGGAGACCAGATGATATACAGTGAGGGCTTTGCTAAGAGGAACAGTTTATGTTGTACATGGAAAGAAATTAAGGTTGGATATGTAGTTTAGGATTAAACAAATGAAGTCTTTAAATGCTGATGTGAAGAGTATGGACGTTACATGCAGATGAAATGCCCTAGAGGATTTTGAGCAAGGCTATATATAATATTATAGAAGCAGAATTACAGAAGATAAATCTGATTGTATTCAAGATGAAAAGATGAGACATCATAATAGGGAGATGACTGGTCAGCAGATTTTGGTGGTAATCCAGTCAAGATTACCATGGGGCTAGGATGATTACACTGGGATTGAAAGAAAAGATTTCATGGATGTGAAAATTAGTGACTGATCACTATAGCAGCTGAATTAGAGCTGAAAATTCTTTGATGATTCTGGGTTTGTAAGCTGAAAAACTAGAACAGTGGAAACACTATAAAAAATGGAGTGATTGGAAAGAAGGACTATATTTGGAGTGTGATCAAAAAGCCCAGTTAGAAACTTAGAGTTTGAGATCCCAGGGGCTTATGCAAGTGGAGAGTTCCTATACAGCAAATATCTAGGATGGGAAGTAAAGAGAAAATCCTGGTTAGGAGATACCAATTTAAAATTCCTTGTTTTGACTCTCTCAGGGGGTTCCAAATTTTAGAGATACCCTGGATACATGATTTAAATACCATACTGCATCATTATTTACTGCAGGGACTCTGTGCCTTTGCTGTTGCATTTGTGTGTTCCTCTTGCATGTGTGTGTGCTTGGGGTCCTTACAAAAATGGTGGCTTTCAAAATTCATTGTTGGAAAAATGTTACATTTGGCTAACAAACAATCACTGACCAGCTTAATGCTATTTCTTTCTTTCCTTGCCAGTTTTATTGCCTCTTCTTACCCTCAGTGAATGAATGGTTTCAGAACCCTGTCTTCAGTAGAATTATGGCAAAAAAGAGGCTTGCTGTGAGATGGAGAGGACTTCTGCCATAGGGCACCAGCCAGCGAGTAAGCTGCTGTTTCTCCTGAACGATCCTCTTCTAGTCTTTCCTTCCTTCCTGTTCATGCTCAGCTCAGTTATGAAGACCTAGGAGGAGTCTCTTGTGTAAGATATGTTTGGTACCATAAGAAATAAAAGCCAAGTAGGAAATACAAACTCAAATGTATTTAAGCTAGTTGAACTTTCTGGAAAATATGTGAGTGTGTTTGGGGTCCTTACTTGCCCTGTGAGGCGAGCTGGGTGTGGGGCCTTCATGGGGACCACTGCCACTTCCTCTCTAAGATGTGCACTGAATGTAGTTAAGGAGATTCATGTCCAATTGTGAACTGGCTTATCTGGCTGGGGTCTTGAGAAAAATCTATTCTAACAAAGGCAGTGTTCCAGTATAGAAGGTGATATGGAGATGCTGAGTGTCAAAAGCAAGCACAATAAGAAACTAAACTAAGACAGATGAACTTTACACTTACGCTCTCAAAGAGGAAATCTCTAGAGAGTTCTGAAGACCCAGTGGCACAATGTCCATTGAGTGAATCCAGAGATGATGAAAAATCAAACTTTTTGATTAAAATCTTATAAATGATGCAGTAAGATCTACAATAAACCTGTTAATAAAACCCACTAGCTTTCAAAATTCATTGTTATAAAAATCTGTATTTAGCTAACAAAGGATCCCAACCAGCTTAATGCTATTCCTTTCTTTTCTTGCCATTTTTATTTCTTCTTCTCACGAGGCTGAGTAGGTCCTCACTTGCCCTCAGTGAATGGATGGGTTCAGACTGTGCCAATTCAGATTTGCTCGCTGAATGCATTTTTACAAGTATCTGATTTTCCACTGCTGTGGTTATGGGTTTAATTGGATCATGTCATGGTGGAGGAGGCTGAGGTGGGAAACAGCAAAAAACAGCAACCAGGAACTCACAAAAAGGTAGTTTCTGCTGTGTCAGCAGCTACACTGAGGGTTATGTAAGCGCGATTAGACTAAAAGAAGGCCAGGTGGCCAGCGACCAGGAGGAGGCGGGAGGCAGTGGAGGACTAGGATAATCGTAAAACAGCTCCCTCTTGCTCCCTTCACTCCAGGGAAGAGCTCCTTTCTGATCAGGAAGACTAAACTGAGGTGTGCTTGGTAGAAACCTCCAGTCCTGCTCATGAGAGACCAGAGTCTAAAGCAAGGAGTCTCTCTGTTTCTTGGCTAGCCTCCCTGGTCCACTTACAACTGCCCTCCGATCTTCATCAGGCCTGTGGTAACTTATTGAAGTTGGGTAGCCTCTCACAGTTGATCTGGGGGAAATTTAATTCACACTTTGTACCAAACCATTTCTTTCCACCAAGCCTTAGGTGCCTTTCTGTAAAAATAAGGTGTGGAAGGAGATAATAGCTAAGCTTTCTTCGAACTTTTAACATTCCATGATTTCAGAGAAGGCACAGAAAACTGTTCGCTAGGAAAGGGAATTCAGGCTGACATCATTTACCCACAAGTCACTTCTACATTTTCACTCATAGTGTATGAAGCCATTCTCCTGATAGTAAACTCACACAGATATTCCACAACTGATAGGAGCCCCCAGTAATGAATTTGTATTGGTAACAGCGAGGGTGGAATAAGTACAAACACTTCTAAAACCACTAAACCATTATGGAACTTGTTGGCAACTTACTTCTCAGTGTACCAGCCTGTTTTTTTTCTGATAATGGCCACAACTTTCCCCTCTGAGTTCATACTTTTTTTCTTTTTTTAAAGTATTGCTCGAAAAGGTATGGAAAAGCTGTGAAAAACACAGGGTGGTGAGCATATGGTGGTCAGTTCTGCAGGCAGCCTTTCCTAAATAGCAGTGGATGGCTGAGTCCAATTCACGTCAGCCCCTAAGCGTTGCTGGCTTCAGTAGGAGTTTTGCTTAAAGATAGTAAGAGGAGTGGATTGTGGTGAAAGATACAAAAAGCTATTGGCCCAGGGCTCACTGTAGTGTTATACTCAGAATAAATGGGAAACATATTGGAAAATATTTTAAAAGTGAAGTTTCAGACTTTCTCCAATAAAGATTCAGTTGCAATTAAGCACTTTAGGTGAACATGGTTCTGAGTCAGAATGGTGCTAAAGCTTAGATAACAAAGCCAATATGGTAAATTCTAGAAAGAAGGCTCCTGTTTGGAATGCAAAAGAAAATCTATTAGGAATATATTAGTCAGAATAAAGCTGGTAAAATGTTTTTCAAATCAGTTCACTAGGTGGTCTTGAAAGGTATTTCTTTTAGTTACTCTGTGTACAGTGTCTTCCGGGATTTTTCTTGGACAACGATGTCAGTCAAATTAATGGGGGTACTCCCTGCAAGCCTTCTAGAAAAATAGCCTCCCCCCCTTTTTTTAACCAGATAATAAGGATTTTTTTGTTTGTTCTCTTCCAGTAAGAACTTGTTCTCTCTCACCCAAAACATGTCAATTAACTCATTCGTACACAATCTGACTTCAGATCCAACTTTCTGAGTTTTGACCATTTACTCCAAAATTGGCATCCCAATGAGTGCCCACTTCTGGCATTATCAATTATTATCAAAACAGTAATCAACATGATAAAATATAATTGTTCCTAAAGGTACTAAACCCCACCTTCAGAACTGTGCACCCTGGCTGATGCTTAAGCTTGTGCTCTCTTATTCTACTGTACATTTCGGTTTTAGGTTGTACTTTGCTTTTCTCCTTTCTTCTTCCTGCAAAGATAATTCCACCCACTTTATAGACAATGACAATGTTTATACAGGAAAGAAAGATGGACGCAGGGACAATTCAAAACAACTGCCTCAGTCCTCTATTTGACTTTGCACAAAGAATTATAATCCAAAACAACTTCTATGATAATATAACCAGTCTGCACATGGCACTTGAGGTTCTCAGACCTCTGTTATTTATGTTGCCAATTCGTTGCACCCTTTATATTTGTGAGCAGATAAGGTTCACCTTGGATGAGCCTCATGAAAGGGAGAATGCGTTATATTTGAAAGTGTTAAGTATGTGTGAGGATCTCTTTCATCTAGCATGATGACTATAGGGAAAGGGGCTATGGCATGTCAGTGTAAGTCTTGAGTAATTTGCCATTATTGCCCTTTTCTTCCTTTCTCTTTTTCTGTCATCAGTTGCCTGTGTCAGCATTTCAAATTCATGTTTCAGTAGGATCACCCCCATTTTCCATAGTCAACTTTGATTGCATGCTTTTTCTTTGCTTGCCTCTACCATTTACAAGGGAAAGGTGCATGAGATAGCAAGCCAGCCCAGCACATCTCCATGGTCAGCAATGCCAATAGATGGGCAATGCTGTAAACTATGGATAGCATGGGTTTTGAGCCAATTTCTCTCTGTATTACCTACCACTTACAAATGTGATTAGTGACAGCAAAGGTAAAAAGAGACAATACACCAATAATATTTGAATCATCAACAAAAGGTAAAGGACAGGCTTTGAATTACTCATTCTTAATGTAGATAAATCATTTCCCCCTAAATCTCAAACACAGATTTAATGTACACTAATTTTACAGTTTCTTTGTTACTGAGAATTTTGGAAATCGTATGTGCTTACTATACGAAGAATGTTTTCATAACTGAACTCATTCCATGATTGTGTTTAGAAATACTGTAAAGTAAACTGCAGTTCCGACTAACTCTATAATGGGAAGGTTCCCTACAACCTTATATATCACGATAGCCTTAGATCTTATGTGGAGAAGTGATGCAGGATGAGCTCTCAGAGAGCACTCATTTGGTTATACATTTTAACACATTAATAGCATTCATTTATTTATACATTTTCATAACTATTTACTGTATGCTTAATATGAGCTGATGTATTATGTGCTGGGAATACCAGAGGAGCACAAAATATGAAACCCCTCTTCTTGTGGAGCCTCTATTCTTGTGGAAAGAGACAGAAAACAGTAACCACCACCACAACTGCAGTGACAAACAGCTCAACAAATAAATATATAACATATAAGAAGACAAATAAAACCGGGAGCGAAGGAACAGGGTGATGGGTACTATTTTAGATCAGGTAGCCAGGGACAGCTTTCCTAATAGGCTGAAATGAATGGGAGCAGAGGGCTGAATGAATGTCCCAGGAAGGACAAGTTTGAGAGTCACTGAAAGAAGATTTATCTCCTGATGGGTTGTATTCACACAACTCTAATCCAACATGGCAATCAGAAAGTAAAATTAAATCAACATTTGGTCTAATAAACATGGCCTAACAGGTGGTTTGTCCTTTGAGTTTTTAATTCTTTATATCAGCTGTTCTAGGGTACATAAATAAAAAGTAAGATATAGTCTTAGATTCATTGGTTCTCAGGGAAAAATAAAATCTCTGGCTGGAGCCCACAATGGTGCATAATTTTTAGTGGCTATCACTCTTTTTTATTCAAGAATTCCAGTAGCAAATGATAGACCCAGAGGGTAGCTGGAAACTGTGACTGCTGAATTCTTTCTCCCCAAGTCTGCAGTGAGAGTAAGTAACTGTTACACACCAGTAGGGATGTCATCAAACTAGATGGTGCTCGTAGCAATCAGTCAACCAGAGATGCACTGAGAGATCTGAAACTTAAAAAAAAAATCATTCTGCTGCTTTATGGAGAAGGGACCCTCTGTAGATAGTCAAAATGGAAGAAACAGATGAGTGAAGGGAATCAGGAGTTCCAGGTGGAGATGCCTGACAGACATGCTGAGAAGGTACTTGGATTATGCAAAAGTCAGGGATGCAGATATAAATTGTACAGTTATGAGAGCACAGATGACATCTAAAGCTACAGACTAGACATGACGGCTATGGAAAGATGGAAAAGAGAAGGAGGCTCAGTACCAAGGTCTGGAGCATTCCAATATCTACAGGACTCACAAGGAGAAGGAACCAGCAAAGAAAATCAAGGCCAGTTACACTACAGGGAAGCCAGGAGAGTGTGATGGGAGGAAAGGCACACCAACAGAAGAAAGTGTTTCAAAAAGAAGATAATGCCCATTTGTGTCAAATACTGCTGCAAAAATGACTAGTAATGGTATAATAATAATAAGAAAAATGAAAATAGATAACATGTATTATTCCCTTATTATCTTACAAACATTGTTTTCAGAGTTTACACGGACTATTTCATACAATGCACCTTCACATGAATTATCTCATACAACTGTATGTGGTAGGTATTGATATCATCATAATTTTCCAGATGAGGAAACTGTGGGACAGAATTAATAACATACCCCTGATCATGCAGTCTGACTGCTGGATTTAGGAAGATGGAGAAAGTTGATGGCCACAATCAGAGCTATTTCAGTAGAGCAGAACCTGGACTGACTGGTTTGAAGAGCAAATGGGAATAAGAAAGTAGAGAGAGTAGATCTAGACGTGCACACCATTACTATGTCTAACACTCAGAATATTCAAAACTTGATGGCTATTATTAAAATAGTGCTGAGAATATTTGAATTGTTCTTCCATATAACTATCTTCCCTGCCGAGCTACGAGTACTCTGAGAGCACACTTTGTGTTTTTTACTTCTGTATTTCAGCCCTTCCTCCCATTTCTATATTCTGTTAAGTGTTCAATTAGTGTTGATTAGGGTTAGGATAAGGGAGAAGTTCATGGAAGAAATTAATTTTGGAATGGCTTTATAGATTTGAATAGATAGAAAGGTCAAATATAGTATCAGCCAAGATGCTCAGATTATCGCTAGTTCAATATATAAACATGTATGAAATGTCAAGTCAATAGTTTGTCCAAAATGCTCAACTATGGGATGATAGGTCTGTCTAGATCAGAGGTCCAAGGCTCAAAAGCCTGCAGAGATAAGGCTGCAATGGAAATGAGTGAAATGAACCGGTAGTAAACTTCGGGATAAGCAGATTGGGGTGTACTAGAGAAATGCCCAGAATTGGGAATTTGTATATGAAATTCTCCCCATTTTTTAATGCTGGCATCTAACTCATTCTTTTGAAAATACTGTTCAGTGTAAATGAACACAAACATCTGTGGGATACAACTGGTCCAAGGGCACTACTTTATGACCTCTGGTATGAACAATGTCAACTCAGCTAATCAACAGAAGTGACTGTGGGGGGTAGTCAGTCAAATTTGCAGTAAAACAGTGAATTAAAGAAATTGACACAGAGGATCAGAATTTTAGAGAGCAGGACAGCTGATAGTTTAGAAATAAAAGGCATAGGAGAAAATAAAATATATTTCAAGGCCTTCAATGAGGGTAGACAAGATGGACACAGGTAACCTGTCATAATTATGATTTAAAGCAGATCTACCTGAAAAACTATCAGATCCAAGGAAAACACCGATGCATGGGGATAGCTCTGAGGGCCACTGCACGGTACACAGTGTGTTAGACCTTGCTCCCCTTTGAGGTCACAGCCGAAGGCAGCATTCACTCATGTGGAGGGTGTGAGGTCAACTTTTTCGAAGGGAAAATGTATCTTCTGTAGTCAGGTAAATATTTTATAACCACTTGGCACATTCTAATCTCAAACTGCTTAGATCAAAAGAATGTATCTACAGAGATATTTGGAACATCATAGTCTACAAAATGATTGCTTGTTGTAATGCTGACAAATAATATTCTAACCCATCATTTAGTCTCAAAATAATTTTTTTTTTAGCATCTCCAATGACAATATCTCCCAGGTAACCTCAGAAGAAATTTTCTTTCACTTACTTTCACACATCACACCATTTCTCCTGGTGGGATCTTTGGGGTTTCTCATTAAGGAGAAGTGGAACTCAAGTGTTATATGCAGGGACCAGCTAATTCTTCAATGATCTGGATGCCAACTACAGTATTTCTTTTGATCAACAAAGCAGCAGTGCTTTGTTGTCTGGATCCACAGAATGAGAAATGGTTTACACACAGAGCAAAGAAAGATTATGTAACCTAAAAGAGAGGCAGTACTGGATTCTTAAAGTACATTCATGTTACAAGGTTAGTTTATTCATATGAGAATAAGATAGGGGGTAGCTAATTAACGGTAATATTGCCTGTCTATCCCTCTACCTTTCTAAGTCTACAGTAATTAAGTTACATTAGCTCTGGATCAAATTGAGCCAATAACAGTACATGAGCAAATAAACATGGAACTTCAATTTATTCACCAATTTAGTATGAACAAACAATGTGAAGAAGTTACCCAAAAGAATAGGCTTTCTTTCTTTAATGTGTTTCTGTTTTGACTGAATCATCTTCATAGGTTTGTTGCTTGGTATTTAAAATTAAGTTATTTCAATAGCCTCAAAGTTCAAATTAGGGATGTAAACTGGTTACTAAAATGTAGATTAATTATCAAATCATAGATAAGTCAGGTATTAGACACCTAAATACAGTACTGTAAAAATGGCCAAATTTGCAACATGCCATTTCTTAGGTCTGCTATTATATACAGTGAGCATTAAAGGCTTATAATATATAACTTTCTATCTTTATGTCTCCCAGAAATAGTATGTCCTAGAAGGAGAGAATACACAGACTTCTTATTTGGGTTCCTGTGGATACTTATTACATCTAATCATGTTTAAGCATATGTAAGACTTATGTCTCAATTAGAAATTTAAACTTGTGAGACTATTAACTACACATAGCTCTTTGCTCTCACCATAGGCAGGTCAATGGAATTAAAAAACCCTAACCATGGAATGTTAGAACAGAGTTATTAGACCAGAAAATTAAGGGCCAGAAAAGTAATGTGCCCAAGTTTCTATAGCTAATCAATGGCTTGGTTATAACTAGAATCCTAGTTAGTGTTCTTTTTACTGTAGTGACTAACTCATTTATAATTAAAGGCATGATAGTCAAGAAAAACTTCAAAACCTATAAATATTCTAATTTAAATTTTTTATTGAATGGAGTCACAGACATATGCAATAAAATCTTAAGACTTAATAGATCCAGTGATAATTTCAAAATTATAAAACAAAAATGCAAAAGTTTAGGATCTTATATCACTATCATTTTGGATGATGGATAAATTATTCTACACTGAGTTCTAACATTCATATCATGCCTTTGAGCCATTCAAGTATGCATCTCCTCCTTTCTTTCCCTCTCTCTTTGACTTATGAGGCTTCAAACAAATCTCATTGCGTGGGACAGTGAGACATGAAATAAGACAGTTGCTGACTATGGAAAGCCAAAGAGCATGGCATCTTGCTTTAACAGAGATTGTTTAAAAATCAGTTCGCTTGAAGTTCATAAATGTCATTTCATTAAACTGTGTTTTCATTTATGAAATATGACTGCCATGCCAATGCTGTTTTATTTTAGCAGTGAAGATATAAAAATGTGTCTTTACTATACAATAGCACAAAGCACATTTTATTTACATTTTGTTGAAATATTTATGAAATTATAGATTCCTCAAACTTAATTTTACAATCGATTTTGTAAGGACTGCCCTATCCATGGACTCACTTCAACAGTGCCTCTACAGGCCTGGAATTTACAGATGTACCATCTATTGCTCTGAATCTGTATCCACAGAAGTATTATACAGTGTCGGGTATATGACACATTGAAAAAGGAAGCCTCTTGCCTGATTCTGACCTCCTGTCCTGGTCAGCATTGCCACTATTACTGATTTATCCTCTTTTAAAAAAAATTCTCTGATTACTGCCCCAGTGAATATGGGTAGAGCTTTTAGAGAGGGAGTTATAGAGCAGGCATGCAAACCAGAAATGAATCAAAGGTAGAGGCGTCCATCAGTATGATGGGCAATCAGGATGTTGGTGATAGAAGAATCCCTGTAATGTTTCAGTCTCCTAAAAAGTAGTAGAGTCTAGGCCATTAAAGCACCATACATAACACAAAACTAAAAAAGGTAGAAGCAGTAGAAATTTGTCTTCAATCAACATGTTAGTGGGTGTCTGATTATGTTTCCCATATGCATTCCTGCAGAAAGGAGGATCATCAAAATATCTAAGGAACCGAAGAGCCTGAGCACTAACTAATCAGAATGGGTGGGAACAGCTATAGAGGCGTAGGACTGATGATGCATCTGACACAGAGAATGTTCTCAGTTTGGTACAGAGAGGGTCCCCTCCGCTTTCCAGGTGCTGCTGGGCTAAGCCTCTTCATCCCACCGCTCCCGAAGGTGCCTGCTCAGAGCAGGCAGAAGAACTGGGGAGGGAAAGTTAATATTGCCTGGAGAGTCTCTTCAGCTGCTGACCAAGAGGCTCTCAGTCTGCCTACTTTTGCATGGCTCAGTTCAATTTCTTGTTTAATCTCTTCCAGAAAGGAAAGGTAGGTACGGGTCGGGGAGGCTTAAGGACACCGGTAGCTATCCATACTCTAAGCTAACTGAGCAAACTGCTGTGCAACTTAGACAGCTAAAAAACTGTAGCACAAGCCTAAGTTTAAAATATATTTTAATAGTAAAATGGCCCATCTATGTTTTTAAAGGCAAATTGTAGAAAATAAAGAGCAAGTATCTAAAACTTCTTCTTTCAGATAAATGACAGGCGTTAGAATGCCAGCAGGTTCTCTTCAGGTGTTTGCATCCTGATTAAACCCTCATGTGTTTATGGTCAAATCACCATCTCCAGTTAGTCTGCTGAACAGCTCAATAGGTGGTGAACATTCAAACAACATTGAGAGCAATCAAATGAAAAGAAAAACCTCCTTTTCCCCTCAATTCTAATTCTCTTCTACAAATAAATCATGATTTAGAGTTTCTTTTTTATTCTCCCAGAATTAAAAAAAAAACAAAAAAAAAAGGAAAGAAGGCAGGCAGGCAAGAAGAAACAAGAAAGATGAACACAGTGGGGTTATTCCGTACCCTCCTCAGCTTTATTTGCTCTATGTGTATCTTGGAACCCTTTCCTTATTTTGAAAAAAAATTATCTAATTTTTTATCTTGAGAATTTTCAAATACAAAGAAAAGTATAGTTTAGTATAATAAGTACGAATATACCCCCAACAATGAAAGCTGTTAACATTTTGCCCAATTTGTTTACCCTATCTTTCAATCACCTATCTGTATTTTTTTGCTGAATCATTTCAAAGTAAACTGCAGATATTGTGAGGCTTCCCTCCTGAATACTTTAGGACTTATCACTTAAAACCAAGAACCTTATCCTGTATAGCCATTGTTCTACCTATCAAAATCAGCAATAATTCTCATATATAATATAATATCCAGTGACTATTAAAATGTCTCCAATTATTTCCCAAGTGTCATTAATAGATGTTTTTTTGGGGAACTTGTATTTAATTAAGACTCATACCTTGAACTTGAACGTCAAGTGTTTTAAAATTCTTATCTAGAACAAGGCTCTACTTCACACTTAAAAAAAATTGCAATAACTTCATGAAGAGATCAAATTTGGTTGTTTCTTCAGGGTGTTGTTTAACTTGTTCCCTTACTCATCTTCTTTAGAACTAACCAATGACGTGCTTACATATCATGAATTGCGATGAGCATTTTATGCATTTAATCTCATTTAATCCCTACAACAATCCTAAAACATTAATAATACTAGTGCATCTGTTTTACTGATAAGAAAATGGAAGTTAGAGAGATTAACTCAATTCTCTAAGGTCACATGTTGTCTGTTTTCTTCCCCACTCTTTATATGTGTCTCACATAGTTTTGTCTAGTACTTTAACATTTAGAGTTGGAAAAGACAACTTTACACAGAAGAAAAAGAGGCCCAAAGAGACCAGCTGCATGATATGCCTAGTCATGTAATTATTTAGTACATAATTTTCAAGTCTTAAAAGCACTTAATGAGCTGTTGACTTTGGGGAAGGTCGGCTGTTTTCTCACAGAGTGGCATTACAGTTGTAAATCTGCCAAGCTATAGGGCAGTGTTTACAAAGTGAGATGTACAAGGTAATTTTAGGTCCATGCACAATTTTTATTTTTGTAGTTATTCATTTTAATGCATCTTAAGGAAATACTCTAAGTAGTACACTAACCGGGATAGCCTGAGGCTCAGTTAAAAACAAAGGTGAGTTAATTGGAAGTCAATTTAAAGAAAAAGGTTAAGAAAATGTTGGTATCAAGGACATATAGTTAGAGCAAAAAATTCATGATGACGGAGGGCAATGACTCCATAGAGGAGCTGACATTTAGCGGAAGCTCATATAACGATAATTGGAGATTTTGATCAAACGGTACCAGAAGCCAACTTTCAAATAAGGAAATGATTGCAGAAGCAACTTTCTCAACTCTGTTCCCCCAAAGTTTGCTCTCACAGGCTTAAGTAGACTTAAGGTGGAATCCGTATTATGCATTGACACACCAAGGTTCATTTCCACTAACAAGAGTTTTAGTTTATTCTAATTCACAACAGGATGCCATGGAAGGAAAATCATTTGGGACAGAAAACACAATGCATACTCTTAAGAGAAAATAGATGAGCCACAGACTTGGAGAAAACAGTTGCAAAACACATACATCATGAAAGATTGCTCACTGAAATATGTAAAGAACTCTCAAATCTCAATAATAAGAAAACCATTCCAATTTAAAAAAACAAGGGCAAACTAATTAAACAGAAACTTCACTAAAGAATAGAAGCAGATGGAAAATAAGTACTATTCAAACTATCAGTCATTGGAGGAATGCAAATTCAAGTCACAAGACACCACTGTACACCTATTAGAACGTTTCAATTAAAAATTCAGTACCAAAGTCAGCAAAGATGCAGAGCAACCAGATGATCACTATCATGCACTGTTGGTGGTGGGAATATAAATGGTACAGCCACATCAGGAAATGGCTTGGTAGTTTATTGAAAAAGTGAAGTGTACACACTTATCATATGACCCACTTATTCCACTCCCAGGTATTTATCAAGGAGAAGTGAAGACACTGGTGCACACAAAACCTGTACACAGATGTTTCTAATAGCTTTTTTCATAATTTTCCAAAACTGGAAACAATTCGAATGTCACCAGCTGGTGAAGGGATAAAGAAAGTGTGGGACATTCGCACAATGGCATACTACTCAGCAATAAAAAAGATAAACTGCTGATACATGCAGCTCCATGCATACATCTCAAGTGCGTTATGCTGGGAGAAGGAAGCCAGACTCAAAAGGCTACACACTGTATGATTCCATTTATATAGGCGCTCTGGAGAAAGGCAAAATGAAGGGACAGAAATCAGCCAGTGGTTGTCTTTGGAAGGTGCAATGGAGGAGAGGAGATTGATGATAAAGGAGTAAGAGGGAACTTTTTGAGGTAACAGAAATATTCTATATCTTGACCGTGGTGATGACAACAGAATGTATAGGTTTGTTAAAACCCCCAGAACTGTATATTAAAAAAGGCCGAAAGGTATTGTATGTCAGTTATACTCCAAAAGACCTGACACACACACACATACACAAATACACAAACACATACACACCACAGATGGGATATTTGCATTATTGAGGCCCATGCCTTAGTGACTCCAAAACCATAACTATACCAAGAGCCTCTGTCATTTTTGGCCTGAGATTGGAATATTTTCTGATCAATGGGAGACCTAGTTTAGTAATAGGAAAGAAACTGAAAGAGTAGTACTAATTTTTAAGGTTCTTTTTCTAGCCAAATAGATGAAAATTGAGGACGTACTCTTAAGCAAATTGAGGACACACTATGTGTTAGGATTTAACACTAATTGGCAGAATGAACACTGCAAACAAAAACCTCTGCTCACATGGGTATGGATTTTTACTCAGAGAAGATAAAAACAAACAATAGCCTAGATAAAATATATTTACGTCAGATGGTCATAAGTTCAATGGAGGAAACTGAAAAAGCAGAGAAAAGACATAGAGAGAACCATGTTATGGAAGGGAGAGGTATCGTAAAGTTCCACCATAAATCATGAAATACGCATGTGCTCTGCACTATGCTGGTACCGGAGTTGACAAGGAAAAATAGACATGGTCAATACCCTCTGACAGCATTCATCTAGGGGAAGAGAGATATCAATTAACTATATAAATATGAAGGCACACACTATAATAATTGCTCTGTGGTTTGAAGAAAACAGCATTAAGAAAAGGGTTATGTGATCAATTAAATCTGGGAGATGTACACCCTATGTGACTATTTCTAACCCCCCATTAAGAACCTTAGGAGTCTCCACAGGGACTGTAAATATATAAATACATTTCAATGAATAATTACCAAATGTATTTGGCTATAGAATCATTTGCTTATCAACATCTCACAGAACAGTCTATGTACAGAGACACAGGAATAAATAATCATGATATATTTTCAATTATTATTTCTTCACCAAATTGACATTAACAGAAAGACAGAGGCAAGCCAAAACCACTAGCAAGGAAAAAATACAGCTTTGTTCAATATCTCTCTGGTTTTTGGTCTTTGAATAAGTGAGAATCAGAAACTAAAAAGAGCTGTGTGCTTTCTCCAGATCTTTTTCTGCTGAAATCTGTCTGTTTGGCAACACTATTAGCTCCAAAATATAACATTCAGATACCAAACTTCTTGACAGAGAATCATACAGAAATCTTGACTTTTACTTAACAAGTCTGTTGTGGTGGTATATTACAGGATGGAACAAATGAGTTAATATATTGATATTGTTGAATGCAAAGGTTCTTGCTGTGAGATAAAAGAATGCATAAATATTTAGTGAGGGAAGCAGAGAAGATGCATGAGGGGCTGATGAGAATTACAGTTATAATATGAATTTATAATTTTAAAAGCTTCTTGATATGGCTAGGGTCAACTTCCCAAATTAAAAAAAAAAGAAAAATACGATATTTACTAAAATATATTTAAGTCTACTCATAGCCACTTTCATGTTTCTTTTCAAATCACCTTTTCTTTCCTTTTCCTAACCACAGTGCTGTAGCTTCGGCTGAGCTGAGAATTGTTCCCTTCAAAGTGAAATTGTTTTAGAGGTTGCAGCAATCATTGCCATGGCTTAGATTTTGACATTCCTAATGTAAAAAAATGTACAAAGGAGCCAAGATGTTGATTTTTTCTGTCATCTGGGTGGATTTTTAATTTATATGACCTGGCTTCAAGCAGAAAGCAAATATTACAAATACATCTACACTCACTGATTTCTACAGCCTCACCTTAATTTGTCACACCCAGAGATCATTTTGAAGTCAACAGGCAGTCATTACATAAGATGGAGAAATTAAACGGGGGAAGGAAACAAAGCCAGTTTCCAAAGACTACAAAGAAGAAAATTAATTACAAATACAGAGAAACTATAGTTTGAAATGAATCATGCCACACAGGTAATTATAACACTAACCTAAAGCTTTCCTTTGACATGGAAAATAGATGGGTGTTGGTGGATTTTTCCGTCCGAATGTGAAAATCCAAATCAGTGTGTGGGTTGGTTTGGATTAATGTATAATATCCTATTTCTTCCTCTGATATTAGCCTTTTTATATTTTTATTTTACTGATTGAATAATCATATTATAAAAAAACGAATTAAGCTTTGAGTGTTCTGATGATATTATGATTGATTTTTAAAGAGTCCTCTTCTTTTAGTCACACATTTATACATACTAAAATATGTACAAATGAAACTACATGAAATCTAGGACTCATGACCAAATAATCCCAGAGAAGGAAGTGTCAGTTGTGATGACTGGCATGTAGATGAACAGGTTTAGTAATGAACTAGTAGTAGCTGGGTGATGACTACATTATCCTGTGGGTTCACTATATATATTTTTTCACTTTTTATGTATGCTAAAGATGTTGCATAATAAAAAGTTTAAAAATAAATAAACAGTGAAGTAAATAACTAAACCATCATCTTACCTCCAAAAATTCTTATTTAACTGTTCCATTAATACCCAGGGATTGTTTTTCTTTAAGTTACTGGGGAATTTTAATGAGCAGTTGTGGAGTAAATGGGAGTTTTCACCCAGAATTTCCAGAATGTCCCTCCTGTCCTTATTCCATTTCCATACCAATGCATGTTTACCACAGCAGAGCCTTTGGTATCTAACTAACTGGCCTGGTGCCAATTAGGCAGCACGGATTGCAGGTGTAGTTCCTGCCAGAAGGAGGGGCAGGAGATGAGGATGCAACCCAACCTGTCCTTCCCCTTGTCTTACTTCAGTTTCAGGAGATTCATAGAGAACTTGTCCTGGAAAGGGACCCCCCCTATTCCCAGAGCTACAGCAGTCATGAATGAGAACCACCTCACTGAGCCATACACACAGAAATACCTCATCATAACATAGGCAAGAACTGGACAGCCTGTCACCTAGATGATCAATTGATTTTAGAAGCCACAAATCTTAAGAGAAACTTCATGTCTATGAATACAGCATATACACAAATATAAATATCATAAAATAGAATACATTCCTACTTGATAGAATGAATGGACAGGGCACAGTGAAGTGTTTTCTGTGGGGCTTTCCTTCTGTGCTTCAATGTTTACAAAGCTGGCTGGAGAGGACAGATTAGAGCAGGGTTAAAGTGAAAGGTCATTCAAAGAGGGTGACTGAGGCATTTGCCTGAAGAAAGTATGCCAAGAGCTTACATCTGGGGCATTTTCTGGTTACAAATAATTCACCTAAAGTCTTCTTCATCACTTCACAAGGTAAGAATATTTGGTTAATACCACAGTGTGCTATTTTAAAGTCCAGCTTTATTAAATGCCTTGCATGATGGTTGAAAACTGAGCAACACTTGAGGTGTGGAATGATTCGATCCATCATACTCATGGAAAAAATAAACACGCCCTGTTTTTCTTATTGTGCAGTTGTAAGACATACTAATATTGCTTTCCCTACTAACTGAAATGAATAAAACCCCGAATCTCAACAAACCTCCTTTTATTAACACTATTACTCAAAATCACTCCAGCAGGTTACAGGGCAAAAGCAATTTTTCCCAAAATGGTCTAAAATACAGTACTGAGAAGACAGTCCTCAAAATATAACATACCATTATACACTGGAATCCTCAGTAAGCTAGCTATAAAGATATATTTTTCCCTTAAAACCTTACTTCTTTAAATTGGTGTACTTACAGAACATTTCAGGGAAATAAAATCTTTAGTTTATCAGCTCTTCCTGATGCATAGGGCAAAGACTAGTTGAGTACTTAATTTTCTTTAGAGAGAAAATTCAGGTGGGCACAATTTCAATCAAAATTTCACAAGAGCGCACATATCCAGCCAGAATCTAAGTGATGCAGTCAAAGCAACTGACGAAACCTAGGACCCATTTCTTTTCAGGAGATGGGGGTGGTTATCTAATTCCAGAAGGCTGAGGGTGCTCAGCTCTGACATCGGGCTCAACTCTGGTTCTTCAATCCCAGACTCAGTGTCCCTGACTAAGAAAAATATTGATGTTTCTCTGCCCAACAAAGGATATTCAAAAGCTCACTTGGAGACATGGACAGACTCTTAATTTTACTTCCAGGACCTCTCCTGAACCCTTTCATAAAAGCTATACTTTTTATACAAAAAGTACAAACTTGTGTTGCCAGCAGTTTTGTTTTCTGGGGTTCTGTACAAGAGAGTGCATATTAATAATGCAAAGATCCCAGGCCTTGGGTTCAACCAGTTAGTTGGACACCTATAGACATTTTACTTCCCTGAATTCTAGTATCTGCATCTGTAAAATAGGAGTCAGATCACCTGTCTTAGAGGGGTAATTAAAGGTTAAAAAGAGATATTGTGCAGTGTCTTACACATAACTACCGCTCACTGTTTACCCAACCCAATTAGAAAACCTTTGTCTCAAGGAAATGAATACAACCTTTGTTATCAAATGCCCTGTTAATCTAGAAGATATCTCTCCAGGTATATTCTTGGGACACTATTGGGTGATTACAGAGTCACTGAGGGGGAACAGTCATGTGTATGATCTAATTTGTTTGGGAAATGCTGGGTTAAACACCTTTGGTTTTCAATTGCCAATGTAAATTCCCATCTTTGAAGGACAAAATGGGTTTACATTTCCCAATATTTTGAGCAGCAGAAAGCTTTTTGTCAGAAACACTTATTAGCACTGAAGGAACTAATACTCTGTAGAGCACAGTGTTGCAAATACGAGTCCTGGGAACTGGACGGGCAACAGCAGTGGGTAATCACTGTTGCCTCGAAGTCTAACACTGCTTCTCTTGTATCTTTTCTGTGAACAGGATTACTCATATGCACCACGAGAAGGAAATACCCACAGCAATTCACTGCAGAGCTACTGGTAATTTTTTTTTGCATCTAGATAACTAAAAGTAAGTTGTTCCTCTTGTGAACAACATGATGAATAATTATAGTGCCTCCCACTGGACAAATAAGCATGATTTCTAGAGGTGCAGGGTCACTTCAGTCAGAAATATAATTAACTGGGCAAGAAGGAACTTGATGCTTTTATATTCTTAATAGACTGTTTAAAGCAGGTTTGGGGGAACTTGGGGTCATAGACATTCAAATTTTGTATGCACTCTATTCAGATACATAATAAATAGCCCTTCTAAAAAGGCAACTTTAATTTAGCT
>JAVSCE010022250.1:0-50485 GCA_032199065.1 Smutsia gigantea | reverse complement strand
CCTCCCTCCCCCTCCCTCCCTCCCTCTCTCTCTTCCATATGCAGACACTCTGACAAGGCAGCTGTCTGCAGGCCAGCAGGATGAGTCAGCTTGCCCTTGGTCTGGGAAGTCCAGCCTCCAGAACTGTGAGAAATGAATGTCTGCTGCTCAAGCCACACAGTCCGTGGTGTCTTGTTACAGCAGCCTGAGCTGACTAAAAGGCAGTCAGCTTTTTATTACCTGCATATAACAGCAATTCTAAAGAATGTCAGTGATAAAATATTCTTTCCTGCAGCCGAGGCCACTCCCACCATTCACCTTGGTATTGCTGGTTGATGTGACTCTTGTAAAGACTATGATAAGAAATATTACTGGAACCCACAAGAAAGTGAGGGTTAGTTTGTTGAATATATGACAAAATATCAGCAAATTTCATAAGGCTATGTGTAATAGCATTCACATAAAGTCTAAACACACAAAACAATAAAACAATATGTACAGTCATATCAGCAAAGCATAGAGACTTCCCTAAAAATACCAGACACCAAATTTAGGATAGTGGTTTTCTCTGGTGGAGAGAATAGGAGAGAAAAAAAGAGGTCCATAGACATAAAGGCAACATTTCATTTCACAAGCCAGGTAATTAATTATATTAGTTCCTATACATTTGTGTGTGATTTAAGTACCTTATCAAAAAAATGCACATTGATCAGTCAAGAAGTCTGCTCTCCCTTCCATGGTGCGGCAGGCCCATGACCAGACTCAAGTTCCCATTTTCTATGAACTGGCTTCTCTCCTCACTTGGAGGCATGACCGAGCCTGGTACTTTAGCAAACAGCAGACAGCTTGGGACCTCTGGGTGCAGACTGTGGCAGGCGACAAGGCCAGGGCCATGGCTGAGCCACGGAGCAGTGACTGAGCAGGGAGGGTACCGGGCACCATATTGCAGAAGTTGGATTCTGTGCGTACATGTACTAATTTGGATAGATTAGTGTCTTGGCCACAGGGAGGCAGATGACACTGGAATCACACAAGAGACATGGAGGGGGGTCTACAGCAGTGAGAGGAATGTGGGAAGACGTGTTGGTCAGTAGAAATAGCGGTAAGTCCAGCCCCATGGATGGTAGCCAGATCCAGCTGGAGGTGGAGTTTCTTGGGTAAAAATGGAAGCAGCCAGTGATTGCTATTTATAAAAATAAATACAGAGGCTTGACAACCCAGAGAGCATACTGAAAAACTAAATTGAGGGCTGTTGGGGAAACGTTCAGTGCTTCTCATCTTCAAAGCATTTCTGAGGCATGAGCTCATGAACCCTCCTTCCAGAGAAGTACAGGGAAGAAGGAAGGTGGGGACAAAGTGTGGGTAAGTTCCCCAAAGCAGCAGGATCTGGCACCTGGAGGTTCTATCACAGATGCCTCTTGAATGTCCCCTTCTCTAGCCTGCTTCCCCACCCTGCCCTGCAGACCCAGCCTGCTCAGGGGCCTGAGTGGGCCACCAAGGGCCAGGCAGAGCCGCCCAAGCAGCATCAGCAGGGAGCCTGCGGCCCTGCAAGCTGCTAAGTCTAGGTCCAGGTGAGAAAGGTGAGCCGAGGCTGCTGCTCAGGGTCAAGCCGGGTGCGGGTCCCGGGAGAGCTCTGGCTGAGGCCCACGGGACTTAACGGAGAGTTGGCACAGGCAAGAGCCCAGGGACAAGCCCCTGGCAGCAGGAGGGTGTGGACCTTCAGGCAGTAAGGAGGCAACGGGGGCAGAGAGCAGGCAGGAGGTGTGTGCCCCCTGCCTGCGCAAGGAGAGCTGCTGCAGCTGAAGGCCAAGGGCCTGCTGCTGGCCCAGTTGTTCTGAACCCTACAAGATTAAAGCATGGAGGTGGGTTTTTCCTTCCATAGAGGAAGAAGCCAAGAGTGAGAGCACCTCTCCACAGTGGCAGTGATGGAATTTGAACCCGGATCCATCCTAAGGATCCTCTTGCTGCTAGCAGACTCCCACTCATGCTCCAAGTTGTTCTGACTCACGGGCCTCTCCTCTGGAAGCCTTCCTGGATTGCCTCAGGGTAGAAAGCAGTTGTCTCCCTCTGTGTTCCCCAGCCGCCCAGGGCTGACTCCCTTGAGGGCCCCCAGGGCACTGAGTTGAAAGAGGCTGGCTGCGTGTGTCGCCTCCCTCTGGACTGTGTCCCAACCCGGGGCAAGCCTGTGGCTTCCTCCTTGCTCCCCGGCCCTGGCAGCACCAGTCTCCTCTTTTCCCCCAGGTCTCCTGCAGCGTGGCCTCTGACTGGCAAAGCCTTTCCCTGTGTCTTAGAGCAGACTCCCCAGAGGGAGAAGAGGAGGCCAGAAGTCGCTGCCCAGGGCCTCTGTGGCTGGGGGCAGTGTCCCCGTGGACGGGGCAGGCACAGCGAATGGTGGTTCAGAACAAAGGCGCACATTTCCTCCAGTCAAGCCTATGATAGTATAGGCTGATCCCCTAGGTCCCATCCGTGAACAAACAGATCACAGACCTCCCTTTCTGGGGGGAGTCAGACAATGTATAAACAAGCCAGAAAGATCGTTTCTGAGTGGTCTGTGCTGGGAAGGAGCTGAAGGGGAATGTGGTGGGGCTGACCTGGAGCCTTCTCAGGGTGGGCAGAGGAGCTTAACGTTTCCCAGCTGACTTCCTCACTCAGAATTGTGCTCACAGGGGCCACCCCAACCTGCCGACTGTTCGATCCGGCGCTGTTCCGCAGTGGGGGTAGCAGGTCTCTATTCCATGAAGAACTATGCCCAAACCCCAAAACATTACTTCAGCTTCATACTTCATGTTCTCCCCAGCCTCCATGTTGGAAGATTATTTCATTTCCTTCAACAGAAGGCGTATTTGTATGTGTACATATGCTTGAGAGACATTTACTGCAAAGATGTGGGTAGAGACCAGCTGGCAACACTTTCCAAGCCAGGATCCTCTTTTAGCAATCTGCCCCAGAGTTCTTGCTTGCAAAGCATGAAACTGAGCCAGGGGAGAATGCGCCGTAAAGAATACACAGGGACAAATTTGCGCTTTCTCCAGGGCCCCTCCCCCGCCCCACCTCTCCTCCGAGGGAAGGGAGGTCCTGAGCTGGGAAGGAGGAATAGAATGAAGACTTCACTGGGAAATTTCAGGGGTTTGGGTGATTCGTCTGGTCCAGAGCATATTTTTCACATTCAGAAGTGGAAGAGGGGAATGCAGTCATTCAAGGGTCTCTTAGAGTTTCCTTCAAAAAGGCCTTTAGGGTCTTTCCCACCACTTTCTCATAAGTGTTTTTCAGACTTTAAATTTTGATCTTCAAATGTGTCAGTGGTACTGAAGAGAGAGGGAGGTGGTACAGGGAGTGGCAAAATGTAAAATCACAGCCTGAGAGGCTATCAGAGTGTCTACCTACTCCTTCCCCTCCCTTCTCCCTCTTTGTCTCTCCTTTTGTGCTCCAGTTTCTCTTCTGGCTAACATGAAGGGGCTTTTTTTGAAAAAGTATGCCAAGGGACAAGATAACCTGCGACCCCAGGTCGGAGAAAGGAGGATAAAGATAAGGTGATGTAGGCAGAATAGCGCCCCCCCCTGCCAAGGTGGGCACACCCCGAGACTGCTCACCTGTGAGCAGGAGACGTTGCGTGGCAAAGAGGAATTGAAGTCACCAGGTGGTTCACCTCAAGACTGGGAGACCTTGCTCAAGGGCCCTTGAGAGTGGAAGAGGGGGGCCCAGTGGTGCAGTGTGAGGACGCCAACACCCCCACTTGCTGGCTTGGAAGATGGAGGGGTGAGCAATCAGCCAAGAAATAGGAGCATCTTTGGAAGCTGGAACAGGCAAAGAAATGGAGTCTCTCCTCTGAGCCTCCAGGAGACGCCTTAATTTAGCCTTCTGAAACCTGTGTGGGACTTGTAACCCACAAAACCATAAGATGATAAATTTTCACCGTGTGCGCTGCCTTGTCATAACAAGTTTGTGCTGACTTGTTACAGCAGCCATGGGAAGCTAACACCGAGGGATGCAAAGGATGCAAAACAAGACACAGCCGAAGCCTGGGGCAGTGAGCTGCAGAACGCAGAGGCAGTCCTGGGAGGGAAGACACAGGAAGGGTTGAAGAGGAGTCTTCAGGGGCAGTGCGGAGGAGACCGAGGCGTCTCGCCTCGAGGGCCATTCTCATATTCAGGACCAGCTGCAGACTCTGTGGCACCCAGTGCAAAATGAAAATGCAGGGCCCCTTTGTTCAAATTTAAGGATTTTGTGACAGTAACTGGGCTCCTCTGAGCACGAGGCCCTCATGCCCATGAAGCCAGCCCCGCTCACAGTTATCAGGGGCAACTCCACCTTGCCCAGATACAGCCCTGGATTATTTCGCAACTTTTACTTGGGCCCCTGGCTGGTGATAAGCCTCTTGCCCGGTCACAAGCCATAGCTCCCTTGAGCCACCCCCACTGCTGACCTTTGCCCGTGAGCACAGACTTTAAAAGGAGCACAAGCCTGATAGATACCAATAGAAGCCTCTTTCTGTGCTCCTGCCAGCGAAGCTCCTCTGAGCTACTGCCGTCTGCTGTTGCTAGGGGGCTCTTCAGCACCGGCAGGTGAGGGCCCAAATGGGTCTGAGAGAGCTCAACGGCAGGCAGGAATCATAAGCAGAATTTTTATCTTAAATCAGAGCAAAAGGAATATGTTTCCTAAAACGCCTGTTTCTAGAGCTTAAAATCCCAGTTTATATTCTTTCTGGCAAAACATACATTCTTGCAGAACCAACATCCTTTACCAAGCAGCATTTCTGGAATCACAGACAGATACCAGTTTTAAGCTGTTCCCCTTCCTCCCGTTCATGTGGGTGAAAGATTTAGAATGTGGCACCACATTCCCCGCCTCCAGGGACTCCCCATCCCCACCGGCCCTGAGATGAGCAATTGGCAGGCTTCAGCTGAGGTGGTCGAGGGCTTGCTGACAGTCAATGTGACAGGTTACAAGCATCCTCTGGTTTCACTATTCTGCACCAAGGGTACATTTTCTTACCATCTCCCAAAGTCTTTGGAAAATTCTTTGTTACTTCAAAGGGGGGGGGGGTCACATTTCAGAGGACGTTGCCATCTCCCTCCCCACTTCCACAGTCCTTGTCAGAGACCGGGTCAGCATCTGGTATATCTTGAGCCCCTAGTTGCTGTCTGAGCCCCTGAAAGGGTACAGAAAACCCGACTGTGAAGGGAAAAGGAAGGTGCTAGGACTGAATGTGTGTCTCCCCAGATTTCACATGTCCAAGCCTAATGCCCAAGGAGATGGGGCCTGTGGGAGGTGAGTAGTCATGAGGGTAGAGCCCCTGTGAACAGGATGAGTTCCCTTATAAAAGAGACCCCACAGAGCCACCTGACCCCTGGGGAAATGGTAAAGACAGCCATTTATGAAGCAGGAAGCAAGTCCTCACCAGACACAGCATCTGCTGGTAACTTGATGTTGGATTTCCAGCCTTCACGGTGGTGAGAAATAAATGTTGGTTATTTAAGCCTCCTAGACTGAGGTCTTTGTAGGTGTGTGTCAGGGAGAATCGTAGAAAAACTTGCCCCTGAATAGGAAATGGTAAGTACCACTTTGTGAGCCCTGTGGAAAGAAGGAAAGACATAGTCCACTGCTGTAAAGAGCTTATAGTTGTTTCACTTGAGAGTCAGCACGTGTATCAAATAGAAGGCCATTGCTGTTTGCTTTCTGCCCAAACCTCCCAACCACCTTCTTCACTGCTGGCAAAGCTCTGATGTTTCTGTAAAAGCAGTTTTAAAACTGACGTATAATATCATGTCTTCCAAACATTAATATGTAAGTACATCACCTGGCAGTTTCATTAAAAGTAGTTTCGGATTCAGTATGTGGGATGAGGTTCTGTATTTCTAACAAGCTCCCACATGATGTTGATGCTGCTTAGCTGTGGACCACACTTCAAGTAGCAGGGGCATAATCTACATACAGAAAAATGCATAAACCATAAGCATGCAGCTTGATGGGGAACAGAAGCCAGATTAAGAAATTGAACACTGCTTATATCCCAGAAGCTGCCTATGTCCCATGACTTCCTCCCATAATAACGAAGGTGATACGTCTCCTGATGTCTACCACTATAGGTTAGTGGCTTGTTTTGACCTTTATATAGCAAGTGTTATGGACTGAATGTTTGTGTCTCCTCCAAATGTTGAAACTCTAATTCCCAGTGTGGCTGTATTTGGAGAGGGAGCCTCTAGGAAGTAATTAAGATTGAATGAGGTCATAGGGGGGCCCTGGTCCCATAGGGTTAGTGCCCTTTTAGGAAGAGACACCAAAGAGCTCCCCTCCACCTCCACACCCCCTCACTCCTCTGCTACCTTTCCTCTCTCCCCTCCCAGATGCACACCTAGGAAAGACCTCTCTATGAGGACACACAGAGAAGGGGGCTGTCTGCAAGCCAGGAAGAGAGTCCTCACTGGAAACCAAACTGGCTAGAACCTTAATATTGGACTTCTAGGGTCCAGAATGGTGAGAAAATTTGTTGTTTAAGCCAGCCAGTCTGTGGTATTTCTTTATGGCAGCCCAAGCTGACTAATACAGTATGTATTCTTTGAGGCAGAGCCTTGAGATTGATTAGGCAGCCAACCTCCACAAGACCATGTGCTCAGAGAAGGCGACACCCTCTCCAGGCACAGGCCTTGATTGTTCTCAGCCAAGCCTTTGTGCTAAATCACTAAATAGCCCTTGTTAGTGATTGGTTTAGATGTAGGCATGTGGTGCAATTCTGGCCGACAAGGAAAGTCTGCTGGGGGCTTCTGGGAAAGTTTTTCTCATTTATGAAATAACGCACAGGAGAAAACATTCCTTTGTTTCTGTTTGATGTTGGTGTTTTTGTATTGGAGCAGCTACTTTATAACAATGAAGGGAACTATCAGAGGTCTAACGTCATTCTGATGATGAAATAGTGAAAACAGGACCGGGATGAGGGTGGGGTGAGTGAAGCACTCACCTAGGGGGCAAAATTTAAGACGATGTCAAAAATCTTAGTAATGAAGATAAATAATACTAAATGCAATATTTTAAAAATGAAAGTTAATGCAAAATACCCACAATGGACAAAATATCAAAATTTTAAATAGACAAGAAAGTAAAAATGCCATGATAAGCAATAGTGATACCTGAGGCAACAGGAAATCCCAGCAACACTGATGCTGCCTTTATTTAAAATTTTGACTTTTTTTTTGTCCATTGTAAATGTGTACATTTTCATTTTTTGAAATAGTGCATTAAATACTATTTATCTTTATTACCAAGTTTTTTGCACCCCCTTAAATTTTGTACCCAAGGCATATACCTTACTCACCTTCTAGTTCCAACCCAGAGTGAAAATGAAAACTCTAGAAGTGTTTTACTTCCAGACTTTTCATTATGGGGCATAGTAAAAGTTCTGATGGTTTATTTTATTTGCATCTGAGTTTTCTATTTCCTGTATCTCAAAGTATAATGACAAGGTAAGATTAATTACCTGCAAGTGACAAATGCAACTAAAGTGTCTCAAACTGAGAAGAAAGGCACTGCCTACATTTCATAGAATCAGGATCGCAGTGGGCTCCACAATTTCATCAGAGCGCCAGCTTTGTTTCTCTCTTATTCTATCAGTGCTTTCCTCCATGAGGCTTGTCCAAAGTTTGCTTTTGTCTAATAAAGGAGGTACCTGGTGAGAGGGTCATCTTTGTTTTTACAGGCCCTTAGGAGCCTACTTGAATGTATGCTGTGAGATGGCTCGGGATGTGGTCTGGTCACCAGAAAGACCAACCACAGGATTAGACAGTCAGGGTTTTGAGCCAGCCCAACCTCCAGAGAAGGGAGGGGAGCTGGTGCTTGAATTCAATCATGGGGCCAGTGTTTAGTCAATCATACCTATGTAATGAAACCCCAATAAAAACTCTGGATGCCAAAGTTCAAGTTCAGTGGAGCTTTCTGAGTGATGAACACACAGTGTGCTGGGAGGATGATACACCTTGATTTCACAGGGAGAGGGCACAGATTTGCCGTGTTCTCAACCCTCCCAGATCTTGCCCTATGTTAAAGATTTACAACCTTTATATTTAAAAAACCCCAAAACCCTGTCATCATAAGAATAATGCTTTCCTGAGTTTGTGAGTCATGCTAGCAAATTATTGAACCTGAGAAGTTCACGGGAACCCCCAGATAGCCAATTGGCCAGAAGAGCGAGTTAGCTGGGATCCCACTTGCAGCTGATGTATGAAGTGGGAGCAGTCTTGTTGGGAATAGTGCCTTTAACTCCAAGTGGGATTTGTATTTGTGTCTGGGGAATTGTATTGCAGTACAGACCAGTTAATGTCAGAACAACTGGTCTCAAGTAGTCAGATCCTCCCAGAGTCACAAAAAAGGCTGCCAACAGCAACATACCACTAGTTTGTTTCCAGCAAGGAGGGAAAAACTTATTCCCCAAGCCTTCAATCTTATTGTGCCCACTTATATCCCCCTAAACCTCTCACAGTCACCAGGAGAATGTCACATACTGATTCTTATATCAATCACTAGCAAACATAGGGGATTGCTGAGGTTGGATTAATCAATCTTCCATCATGCTACCAAGAGTTGAAAATGGGGTCATCATCCCTTAGCCCATATTAGCAATTTTTTTTTGAGGAGTGTTAAATAACTAAAGGATGTTGAGGTGCATTAAGGAAGAGAAGGGGTAGTGAATACAGGATGTTAGGAAGACCACCAACGTGCAAAAGAGAATGGCCTGTGATTTGAATTCCAACTTCAATATCTACCAGCTGTGGGAACACAGTCTGTTTTCTTATCTGTAAAAAGGAAATAGTAATATTCACCTGAATGAGAACTTGTAATATGAGCATTAAACAACAATGCATAATGTGTGCCATGTGGTAGGTACATAATTAAATGCATGGTACCTGACATGTGGCAGGTACCCGATTACAAGCATAGTATCTGACATGTAGTAGGTGCACAAAGATCTTACACTCAACTAGGCTCCTGCAGATGCTAAGCTCCTGGGGACTGAGTACAGCTCCCTCATTTTTGATTACCTCAAAGAGTGCCTGGCACATGGTGAACATTTAATAAGTACAAAAGAACATTCCTTTGAGTAACTGGGACCCTTTCCTTTCCCCTAACAAAGAACTATGCAGCTAACCATGTAACGCATTCTTGCTTTGACACTAGACAATTTAGATAGCTAAATTTGAATTTCAGATATAACAACTATTTGGCCTTCATAGCCAACATTTCAATGCTCTTCTTTGACCCAGTCTTGATTTTCTATTTCCATTTTCCTTGGACCTGAGTTTCTACCTCTGTTGTTGTTTTCCCAGGAGCATTTTGTTGTGTCCTTGCTGTAAGCTATTTTTGGTGAAAGGCATATGGCAAAAATAAACAAGTGGACAAAGCAAATCCTAGCTTTAAAAAACAAGCCACTGAAGACATATTGAGGCCTCTCTGCCATTATTAAGTGAATTCTTTCCTAGGCTGGTCTGAGTAGCACCCAGACTGTACATCAGGCTTTGCTCCAAAGGGGTGGGGGTGCCAGAGGGAATACTGTAGCCTGAAAGACGTCCAGGGAAAAAGGCTTCATTTAGAGGCAAGTCCGCAATTACACAGTTGGCAACACTAAGCTGAACGTTCTCCCAGCTTCCAGGGGGAAATGAAAGACATTCCCCCATTGTTTCTCCTTCAGGCTCTCACAGCTGGAGGGCAGGAGAGCCAAGTTCTGCCCTTTTCAATGCGGGTTGTCACTCACGTGCCAGGATTTGCTGATCTATTAGCCAAACACCCAACGTGAGAGAAAGCCCCGTCACACATCTTTTTGCTTATCCATTATTAAATGCTCCATTTAACACAAAAGAACCTGACTTACCCTTTCTCTCTTCTGCTATAGCTTAAGGAGAACAACTCTACGAAGAGATTTTCTAAAAATTACAAAGGGGAGTAAAATAAAGAAACGGAATTTCCTAGCAGACCCCACATTTGCAATTCCACACCTGAGGCTATTTGTGCTTCACGGCATCTGAGAACTGGAAGGGAACTTGAAGATCCTTTACTGTAACCCCATTATTTTACAGATGGAGAGCAGATGCCTGGAAAGGTAAAGAGACTCACCCAAGATCACATGACTAGTTAAGGGCCAAGGCAGGGCTAGCCCTATGTCACCTGACTCCTGACCCAGTCTGTACTCACTGCACTAGAGATTTTCTCATCAGACCACATTCACAAACTTGTGAGAGATGTGAGGATTCAAATAGATGATGCCCTTGCAGAAGGACAAACTGTGGGCAGCCCCACTCCTACGTTATTTTCAACCAACAATCCAAATGGTAAAAGTCAAGAGGTCCATTTATTTTTCTTGTCTTACAGAATAAATTCGTTTACAGGCAGACATTCCCTTCCTCCCAAATAAGCTGTGTTCCAACGGTGTGTTTGGAATTTGCTATTTAGAATGCAGGATGTGTTTTTCCACCGGGGAAATCACGTGCTCAAGGGTGGTGAGAAGACCAGACCAGGTCTCAAAGGCCGGCTTAACCAGTAAGTAACCACGGTGGAGCCAAAGCAGCCCTTCATCATATTATTTCCAAGCAAAAGCACATTCCCAGTTTCAAGGGGGAAAAGAGGAAACACAGCAGGCCTACCACGGCCCCAAAGTGAAGAGCCACGAGGCCCGGCAGAACCATGAGCTGGGCCTGGGCTTTGGACAAAGATGGGGCTGGTCTCGAGCCCCCACTGCTTGGTAATAGCTGGGCCAGTTCCTTAATCTCTCTGGGCCTCTGGAAAATGAAGATGATTATTACACCTCCCAGGTAAATTACAAGGACAAAAGAAAACAATGCATGAAAAGGACCTCCTGGAGCGTCTTGCCTGTGTAACCAGCTGTCAGGTATTACTGTAGCTGCTTGCAGGGGGGGAAGGAGGGGCTCCTGCACTTTAGCAAGCTGGGATGCTCCAGTCAGGAAGGAGGGCCCCTGCCTCAGCCTGACAGACTGGAGGCACAAGGGTGCCCTGGGTTCTCAACCCCACCCCTGCCCCTTAGAGAGGAGAGGTAGCAGCAGCTGTGGTCCCACCCCTGGCTGGCAGGAGGGAGGCACCAGGTGGGGCCCACAGCAGCCATTCCTCAGAGCCCTGTTACTGAAAGGGCTGGATTCAGCAGCGTGCAGTCATAGAGGCGACTGCCCTGTGCAATCACCTTTCCCCATCCCCAAGGACCACCTCTCAAACGTCCCACTGTGCTTCTGGGCCTTTCCAGGCTCATTTCACGGACGGAAATATCCAAGCTGAGGCCAGCTTCAGGCTTGGAAGTGGCAGTGGGGAGAGGTGGGAGTCTGTCCTTGGCTGCTTCTCTCTCCCAGCTTTGCCCTCAGCCACCATACTCCCTAGCTGGGTGTGGATAAAATGAAGGTTCCTGTGGCCAGGATTCTTACCTGGCCCTGGTTGGGCACACGTGTGGGCAATGCATTGCTACTGACTATATAAAGAGCTCTGCCCAGTGCTGTGCACAACACGGTGGCACGGCTGCAAGGCTGCAGGAGAGCAGAGGCTGGAGTGGCCGCAGCACTGAGGACAGAGACTAAGATGGCTGCAGGGGTAGAGAGGCCCATTGGCAGAGATCAGCTTTCTTCATGCAGACTCACTCTGAGTGGACAGGACTGACCTGCCACCATGGGAATAAAGTTGTATATAAACCCTTTCACCCCAAGAACATCCCATTGTCATTTTTCAGTCTCACTGAATCCATAGTGACCTTGCCCGGGGCTGAACCCATTAGCAAGATACTCCTAAAGCCTCTCGCACTTCCCTTGAGGTGAAGGGAATTGCCAGAACCTTACCCCAATGAGGTGGTGTCCCACTGTCCCAGTTTGGCAAGGACTGCAGAATTTCCCAGAATGCAGTGCTTTCAGTGCTAGAAACAAGACAGTCTCAGGCCAACCAAGAGGAACTGTTCACCTTACACAGGGGGTAGGCACATCATACTACCCAGCCCCCTCCAAAGAAACTGTTTTCTTGTGACTTTTACTCCTGGGGTGACCAGGGGCTAGGATGGGCAGGTCAGTTCTATACTTGCTTGCTTAGCAGGATCTACCTCGCTTCAAGGTGTAGATTCTTGGCACCTTCCAAATGGTTCTCTTTGAGACCTCTCCCAAGACTGAAACCCATCCTCAGATATGGTCTAGAGGAATTTCCAGGGCCATGGTGAATCCTGAGCTGAAGGGTCCCACTGGATGCTTGAGAACATCTCAGCAGGAATACTCAAGAGAGAAGCCACAGCTTGGTGCAGGCCATGGCCTGGGTTCAGACTGTAATTCATCCTTTCATTACCTTGGGCTGTGTTACCTTGAGCAGGTTGTTTGGCACCTGTGTGTCTCAACTTCCTCACATGTGAAATGGGTTGACCATGTTACCTACCTCATAGGATGACACAGAGGATTACAAAAGCTTACTCTTATAACACAGTGTCTGGGACATGGTAACTGCACAATAGATGTTAGCTGCCATCAATGTTCTTATCAAAAGCTGGGATTGTGTAATAAAAAAATAAGTTTCAAATCTATTGCAGGCATATTTTTTTATTTTATTTTCTCAATTTTAAAGCAGATGAATGAGTCAGTGTTGCAATGGTGTCAAGGGAAAGGGCATAAACTCACACATGAGAGAGTAAAATTATAGTCTCTTTGGAAGGTCATTTAGTAATAAATTTCAAAAACCCTAAAAATGCCTTTGAACAGCAATTTCACTTCTAGGAATTTATCCTGAGGAAATAGAGAACTGGCTAAAGATTAATGTGCAAGACTATTCATTGCAATATTCTTGAAACAGGAGAAGATTGGAAATGATCTACATGTCTTAAAATAGGAGATTGTTTCATGCATACAATAAAATACCATGCAACTATTAAAAATAATATCATAAATCTATAATTATTGACATGGGGAGTTTTATGATATAAATAGGGAACATATGTATATAGTGTACATTTTAAAATAATGTGTATTTCAGGATTTTTCTAAGCATAGGGATTATTGTAATGTCAATATGTATATATAATTTTGTTATCTTGCTTTTTTCCTTAACATTGCATAAGAACTATTTTGCACCATAGAACAAAGCTTCTATAAAATTCAACATTAGTAATACCCATCAAGTTAAAGTTTCATGATTTAGATAATCATTTCCCGTTGAAGCAGGTTACTGCAAGTAGCATTTGTTAGGAATATCTTGTTAACATCTTTGTGCATAATACTTTTTTTTCATTTTTAGGAGTATTTCCTTATGATTAATACCCTAAAGTCAAATTACTAGATAAAAGTCTAGGAATACGTATTTGAGAAGAATATAAATGTTTTTAAGGCTTTCAATATAAACTGCTTTCCAACAGGTAATACCAATTCACACCACTCACACCAAGATGTGGTTTGGAGTCAATACTTGTCCACTGGATATGGTTTGTCCACTTATCTTTGCAAAGAAAGGAAACTCCACTGCTCATGTGATACCTTTCAGAGATTTACTGCCCCATCTGAGATCATCCTGAGAGTATCGTACCCTCCTGTTATGGTGAAGTCTGGTGGCTCCAGATGAAACTGTCACTAAACTACCACAGATAAAAAAAGAAAAAAGTAAGGAAAAAAGTCTCCCATGGTAACCATATCCCTACACATATTCACCCACAGATCAGGCAGAACTGTAATTTAATTATGCAATATGTAACTCAACACATTTCAGCAATCTTTCAGTGCATTTGAGTTGTTCTGTTTCTGAGTACTTTAATATATTTTTTAAATTGCTGATTATATAAAATTCAAATGTATTAAGACAGAAGCAACTTAGCAGAAGCCTCAGACAAAAATTGAAAGATAAAAGGCTAGAGAAAGTTTCAAAACATCAGAAACTCTTGTTCTATAACACAGCACATCCTAAAATGTCTGACGGACAAAAGCATGAAGTTAAGAAAAAGAATCATGTAAAAGAATCACAACTAAGAAAATATAAATAATGAAAAGACGAAAGATTATAAGGATCAGATCATGCCAAAGCAGTGCTTCATTAAGAAGAAGAGACACATTTTGAGCACAAATAAACTGTTTGAATAACGCAATGAAGAGTGAATCATATGAACATATTGAAAAAAGATTTAAGTTCTTGGTGATTTAACCACAAATTGTTGACATCAACAAGGCTAACATAGACTCATAATATGCCACTATTACAAGGACACTGAGCAGAAAACGTAGGGAAAAAACAGAGCCAAAAAAATGTAGAAAACAAGTATATTGTTATAGATGTGTCCCATAGTTAACCACTACAAATATTATGCTATTTTTCTGGATTTTGTGATGTCTGTGGTATTTGTTAGCTTTTTAAAATTGGTCATTTGTTGTGATTTCCCCTAAATTAATCTCCACATTTATGCCCAATTTTGTCCTCATAATTTGATATTCTTATTCTTAGAAAAGGTTCCAGTTTGTAAAAGATTCAGGTCCCCCAAAACCTAAATCTGTTCCTGCTCTGACCATAAGTGCCTACAATGTTCTTAGAGAAGGTTCCAAGTCCAGTTTAGTGTATCTCCATCATCATACCTGGCATGTTTTGTGACAAGGATGATCTCAGCCAGAGCACCTTTGGGAAAGATGGTACAATGCCAGAAAAACTCTCTCACCATGGTTCTGTAGGTGAAAACATGGGTGGATTCACCCAAGTTCTCAACATTCAACACTCAAACAGTTGCTGAGCATCTATTACCTACGCCAAGCTGGGGACACCAATGAATAACAGGACACTAGCCCAAGAGATGGATCTGTAAACAAATCCGTTTGTGAACCAGCTCCCCTCAGCAGGGCTCAGACGTACAGCGACCGTCCCTCAGCCACTATCTTTTCAGCCTGGCCTCTAGGTTTGCTTCTCCCTGTTTGATGTGTTGGGCAGGCTTCCTACATAGCTTTAAGTCAGTACAACAGTAGTTGCTCCGTAGTCTGGTCCAGGTAATAATCAAAATGTTCAATTTCATTTAAAGCGTCATCCTCCTCCAGCTCTGAAGCCCGTGGTGGGGGAAGGTGTGGGCTTAGTCACCTCCCAGCACCCTCCCCCTTCCACCCCTCACTGGCCAGGGCTTCTGAGGGCTAAGCATGGTGGGGAAAGGAATGGGGATAAAAGAGCAGAAAGGATCTTATTTGATTGCTTAAGTAGTGACCTGATTTGGGGTTCAAGAGCTAGCTTCTATTTGGAGGACTTCTGTGGATTTCTTGAAGAAGCCACAGAATCTCTGCTGCAAGGCCTCCAACTTAGGATAAAATATGGAACACCCAGCTAAATTTGAAGCTCAGATAAACAAGAAATAATTTTTTAGAGTATCTCAAATATTACATGTGACATACTAAAAGCTCATTCGTTGCTTATCTGAAATTCAAATATAAATAGCTATCCTGTGTTTTTATTTTTTAAACTTACAGTTTTCATCATGAGGTCGGGGTGTGTGTGCTGGGGAGGGGGACTGCACTTAGCCCTTCAGCATCTTGTTTCCAGTGGTCCATTTCTCTGCTGGGTCTTGAGTCGCCTGCCCTTCAGGCAGTCCTCTTGCTGCTGGGGACTCTTGCAGGGAAGCTCCAGGCAGTCTCCCTGCCTCGTGACCCACATCTGTTGCACAAGAACCATGCCCCCTTGCCTCGCTGCCCTCTGGGGAAGGGCAACATTAGTTCAGTGCAGTCCTGGCTTCTCAGATCCATCCTCAATTTCCCCAAACACGTAGCCATGTAAGGAAAGCCCCGCCTGAAGCCGTTCTCACTTGAGGTGAGGGGACACAACTGTCTCTCCCCACCTTGGAAAGGCACTGTGGGTGGTGGGAATACACAGGCCTCAGTCAGCCTCCTTCACAGACACTCTCCTGACTTGTGGCCCCTGGGCTAGGAGAGGGAAGGGCTAACAGTGGCTGAGAAAGTTTCACATTCTCTGAGCTTGTCCTGCGAGGGCTCTCAGCACCTCTTGTGGATGAAGGGCTTCTTGGCACCAACTATTTTGTTCTCTGCCTTTGAGGCCTCTGCTGAAATTTCTAGATGACAAGAAAAGTCCCTTTTAACATCCAGTTATACTCTCTTCTTATGAAAGAAGTCCCATGGGGCACAATGGAGGCTGTGGGAAGAGCTTATTTAGCTGGGTCTAGGGCAATCAGGGAGGGCTGCATGGAAGAGGAACTGTCTAGCATGGCCTCACCCCATGCTGCTCAGACTTTAAAGGGTCTATGATCCCCTGGAGTTGAATTAAGCAGATCTGGCTCCAGGAGGTGGGGGAGGGGTGGCAGCGGTGGCTGCAACTTGCGTTTCTCACAGCTCTCAGACAGTGTCCTCGCATGCACTTGGAGCAGAGAGTGGCTAGAAAGATGTATAGGAGGAGATGCTCGGGCCTTGGCAGAGGAGGTAGGCACTGGGCATTGCAGGTGAGGGAACAGTAAGTGTGAATGCAGAGGAGGAAGTCAGGCCATGTGAACACTGCCTTGTGGGTTCAGCCTGTGGATCAGAGGCTAAAATCCCCTGTGGATCAGAGGGGGGATTGGCAGTAGATGAAGGGCAGAAGGGTCCTGACTGCCTGCAAAGCTTGAACAGGAAAAGCAGGCTGAGGGGGTTCTATTTGTGTCAGCTCTTGTAAAAAAAAAAAAGCCTTATGAGCTAACCTACATAATTGCATTTCACAAAGCTGTATGAACAATCACTCAGTGGATCCGATGACTTGACCACAAAGTACCTTGGACAGACCATCCAGTCTTACTTTGTATAATGCCCACCTGGCACCTGCTTACTGCAGTTCACACAATTCTGTCTCTCAACATGCACTGGACCTGTGAATCACATGATAAAGACCTACTGTCCGAAGGTAATATCTAAGGGTGGGTCAGCAAATCACATAGCCTAACCTTGACTGTGGGAGGCAGAATACCAGCCCCCTAAAGATGTCTACACCCTAATCCGTGGAAGCTATGAATATTACCTCACATGGCAAAAGGGACTTTGCAGGTATGATTATGTTAAGGGCTTTGAGATGGGTAGATGATCCTGGGTTATGAGGGAGGGAGGTTGTGGGGGGCAAAACTTTATCACACGAGTCCTTAGAAGTGGACAGCCATTCTTAGCTTTGGTCAGAGGAGGAGATTGACAGGGAAGAGAAGTCCGGGAGATGGCAGTGTGAGGAGTCCTATTGCTTGCTCTGAGATGTAGGGCTGTGTGCAAGAACCAGACGGGGAACTCTAGCTGCTAAGGGCAGCCCCCATCTCACATTCAGCAAGGAAATGGAGTCTTCAGTCCTACAACCTTGAGGAACTGAGTTCTGCCAACTGCATGAACAAGAAAACAGATCCTCCCTGGAGTCCTCAGAAAGGAACTGGATGCTGCAGCCATGTGGGGAGCAGGTCTGACTTTGACTTACAGAGCTGTGTGATTATAAACTGTGTCATTTGAAGCTGCTTAGTTTGTAGTGATTTGTTACAGCAGCAATGGAAAACTAATACTCTGACAAGAATGACTTCTCCCTTCCTTGTTAGAGGAAGGCCTCATTCCTAGAGCAGAAAACGGGCTTCCCTAGTTGTCACACCCTAATGCTGAATTCTCTGCAGAAGCAGCTGCTGTTTTCTGAGAACAATGAGTTGTTTGTAAGCCTGAGAGAATAGGATGACAAATGCATTCTGAAATCATCCCTGAGTCTGATGGGCATGCCCTCAGATGGCCAGAAGGTCCTTGAATACTTTCCCTCTGTCCTGCATTTATTTTCCAGGCTCCCTATCTGGCTCACTGGCTTTCTACCTTTGGCCAGAAAACTATTTCAGCTCTTCTTGCAGAGAAAAACTGTATGGGCATAGCATGTGGAGACACCACACACCTTCCTTGGTGGTTTTGGAGAGGGGCCTCGCCAGGTACTCCGTGGCACCTTCACTAGACCTGTGGGGCACTTACAGCAGGAAGAGATCTGGAGCTGTCAGCCATGTCCTTTTTCATGGAAGGAGCACAGGAAGGAAGGGAGAAGGAAGCTGAGGTCAGTTGCCAAGAATCTCTCTTCCACGGGCGGGTCCAGCCCGCAGGATTCCAAGGGATGGTGTGACATCAGTTAAGAAGTCAGGAGAGTTGAGAAAGTTGAGGGGCCTGGTCAGCCCAGAGGGCATCCTGGCAGAGCCAAGGAGCCCCTGCACCCAGCAGGGGGCAGAGAGATGGAATGTGGTATCCCAGAGCCAACCAGCCGAGGTGGGGGCTGGAGGAGCTGGCACTGGTACGCCAGTCGGCTTTTGTCACCCCCAGGGAAAGGCCAGGCAAGCAAGGTCACCCACCAGGTAAACAGCTGCCTGGACCTCACACTGAGTGCCAAAACAGTCATCAATTTCCGGGAATGGTAAACATGTATTCAGAGTTACAAAATGTGCCCACTGTTTCTACACATACACATTGTTTTCTGAAGGTTAATATCTAAACAAATCAATTAAGGTCAACCTGCTAATTTTCTGAGTAACTGAGCAAGTTCAACACTGTTTGCCCTCCCTCCCCACCCCAGTGTGTGTGTATCTGTGTGTGTGTGACTGTGTCTCGATTTAAAACTTGCTTTCTAGACGGTTGGTGAGTTAAAAACTTCACAGCATTAAAGCAAAGCCTACTTTCCCCTGTTTAGCTGACACATGAAGCCTTGCTGCGGCACCGTCTTTCATGCGGTTTACGCACTTTGTGGGAGGGCTGATTTCCCGATGGCACACTGAAAAACAGTGTGTGTGTGGGGGGGCGCTTGGGCTCACGGCAGAGCGCTTCTGCACAGGGTTTTGAGGGGTCCCAGAGTGGCTCAGCCACAGACATTCCTGCCTCACCCTGCCTTCCCTGCCTTCCGCAGCCCTTGTAGGAGCTGGCCCCACCCCAAAAGACAGTCCTTGGCTGCTGAACTGCTTAAGTAATTACTTCAACAGCTGATCATCGGTCATCTACCCACTGCTGGATGACCAAGTTGTAGGAGAGAGGCTCTTCACTCTAATGTTCATCCCTATTGGCTGTTGACACAGTCCCCCTGTACCCCAATTCTACTACAATCTTCCAGCCTGACACAAGAAGCAGCCTCTCTTAGTCTCTTCTTTCTTCCAGGGTCCATTTTTCATCCTCCTCCTTGGCTCAGTAAGGCACGGGGAATTCCAGAACGGCCTTATAGGCAATCACCTCCATCCCCCGCCTTGGCCTCCGCCTCAGGGCCAGGGCAGGATCCTGGCGTACTAATAAAGCGCTTAGGGCTTCAGTCCAGTTTCTGCAGGGGACAGCAGCAGACGGAGGTCTCCCTGAGGACCAAGTGCAAACGCCTGTCCTCCTGGCACAGCAGAAGCCCTCCACCAGGCCCTGGGATGGCAGCCCTACCTTCCCATCATTAGAGGCCCCCGACAGCAAGCCTGGGCTGCCCATCTTCCCCCTTCACAAAGCCCGTATCCGCGGCTCCATGCTGATGAATGCCGTAACTCTATTCTGTGAAACACCTTCTCGTGCTGTACATTCAGAGAAAGGGCTCTGCCATCTGCAGTGGTTCTGGGCGGAAATGTGGGGAAACGGCTGTGCATTTATTTATGTCATCCATTGTTTGCTAAGAATATCCAGGTGTTCTAATAATGGAGGCACCACCGCAGGAAAATGTGTTGGATGGTGGAAAGGATGCTGAGCTCAAGATCAGGAAAACAAGCCCCATGGGCCTGCGCCGAGGGGCCTGAGCAAGGCTCTTTTATTTAGTTTGTTAACCTCGATTTCTTCCTCTGGGAAAAAATATGAGTCTGCAAGTACTCGCTCTGCTGACCTCACGGAGATGTGGTAAGAATCCAGAGAGAGCATGCATGTGTATCCCACATTCTATCAGGCCCCAGGGATGCCGGGGTTCTTGTTCACAAAGCCGAAGAATGAGCTTCACAAACACACTCAAGGTAGGAGAGCAAGGTACAGGCTTTTATTTAGCGATAAAGTGAAAGGACAGAGCTCCCGGCTCACGCCAGGAGGGGACAAGAGAGTCCGGGGTGGTGCGTTGTCTAGGGGGTTTTATAGGCAGTTGAAGATTTTTCAAGAACATGAAAAAAGCTTAGGGGTGAGGACTTATTAAGCGGTCCTAGAATATTTACAAGTAACTTGATACAAGTAACCTCCTGCTCTGTTGATTTCTCCCCGAGATACCAGCATCTTGGTCTGGGGGCCTATGAAACAAGGCCACCTGCTCAGCCTGACCCCAAGGTGGGCTGAGGCATTGTTTGCTAAAGAGTAAATTAAGTGCAATCTTATCTTTAAGGTAGAATCTTTCTTGTCTTTTATTATGTTGTTTACAGCTGGGTCTGCATGCTAAATTAGTTGCAAAGTTTGAAAGACACCACATAGGCCTGGGCCTTTTAGCATGCTAAAGTAAATCTTACGCATGATTACAAATGATTAGCATTAACTGATCTTACTGAAGAATGACCCTAGAGCTTAATATTTAACACAGAGTTTTGGTAGGGGGTTTCCTTGCATGTAGTTACATTGCTCTGACTGCAAATATTCTGCCTTGCTTTTTCCAGAGGCTCTCTCCCTACTCTGACTACACCCACAGTCCCTGTCTCACCAGCAGCCAGTAGGAGAGATGAGTCCACATGAAGAGATGTCATGGCTCATGCCTCCCACCTGCTGGCATGGCCTCCAGCACACCCCCATATATCACCATAGATGTTTATGGGAGTTCCTGAGGGTGTCCCAAGCGCCTGAGAGGCCTTCTGTAGAACTACCCATACTCCCAGGGAAGGTGAATTTCAAAGCTCTCAAAGCTACAAAAACCAAGAAGTGTCCAGATGATCTGTCCCCTTTCAGACTTCCCCACCCCTCAGGGCACAACCGCAGCTGGAGACTGGGAGTGCCACTAACACACCAGACTGCCCAGGCTTCCAGGGATGTCCAAGCTTCAGGGCAGGCTCCAGGCAGCATCGCTACCAGAGGGGTGGGTGAGCAGCCTGGCCCTGGGCACAGGTCTTAGTCATTCCCACAGAATCCACATGGCTGCCTCAGAGATGGGCACTGTCCTCTCGCTCGTTTACCAAGGTCCCTCGGTCAGTAGTCGGAGGTGGCAAAGCCACATGGTGGACATTTGTCATTTTGGCTGCTTAGCACCTGGATATACTTATTCTGTGCTTTCTTCTAGCAGTTGCATAGTTTTCAGCCTTATATTTAGGTGGCTAGTACAATTCAACTTCATTTTTGTATATGATATGGGTGAGAATCAAGGTGTTTTCCCTTTGCATATGGATGTTCATCCAATACTCCTTTGGAGGAAGATCAAGGTAAGTGGGAGGAGGGTTTCACTCTCACAGTGGAAACCAATCTCAGTGGGAAGATACCCTCTTCCCATTCTCTGTCTGCTCAAAGCTTTCAGGGAGACCATTCAAAGCACAGGGTCAGTTAGGGATCACACTAGGGGGCCCTGAAGTGCAGGGCCAAGGGCTGCCCGGCCCCAGCTCCCCAGGTTGGTGTCTCTGGAGGCAGCCTTTTGACTGTGCCTCACTTTCTTCGGGTCCTGCCCCTACTTCCTGCCACCAGGGATTCTGTGAATTTCACCACTCCTCACAGAAATTTCTTAAGTTAACCTGAAACAGTTTCTATTTGCAGCCAAATCCCCTAGCAGAATTTAAACTTTCTAAATTACTTTCTACAATACCATTCCTGGTGCACTGTTAAAGTTTATATACATACAAGACATACTCCATGTTACAATGCATTAAATTGGACAGTAGCCTAGTGAGATAAGTGGCAGAATGGTGATAATTCTGGAAGTAAGCAAGCTCAAACCATCAAGGTCAAATGCTCTAAAGCTCCATATATACAGAAAAGTTGAAAGGAAAAGAGCTACTCAAGTCAGGAAAACAACAGAGTAAATAAGAAGCTCCCACCGCATACTGGGATTCCACCACCATTCTTCAAAGAATTGAACTCAGTTGCAATTAAAAAAAATTCCTATATGGTTTGTATATGGCTATAGTCATGGACCGTAAAATTTTAAAGCCAGAAAGGACCTCAAAAAATCATCTAATTTACTTTCCTCATTTTGTAGGTAAGTAAACTGGTACCCAATTAGGTTAAAAGACTTATCTAACATCATACGCCAAGGTAGTGAGTGACAGAACCAGGATTAGAGAGAGGCTTTCTATCCCCACTTACATATTGTTGCACGAGAAAGGGTGATGAAATAGTCCAAAAATTCAGAGGGCAACTTTTTACACAATGAGAAACTACATTATTAAGTTATCTAAGAAATCAGATTATGCACTTTCTCTAGACTTTTCATCTCTGTGAATTCAGGTTCATTCTCAAAATGGTCCCTGCTCTTTGCTCTATTCCTGCTGAGGAAGAATCTGGGTACACCTCCCTCCCAGGGCTCCTGACAGTGTTCTGAGGCCCATATTCAGATGGAGGAAGCATTTCTGAGAGCCAGCGTGCATCTGAAGTTCTTCTCCAAAGTATATATTTTCCTGCAATTTACACAGGCTCTTTTCACCATATTAGCTGGGAGGCGTGCTAAGCTCTGGTACGGTCTCATGCTATGGTGCCACCTTTTAGGCAATCATTCAGATTAGGTTCTAGGGACAAAGGATGCTCAAGAAATGCAGCAGAAAACCCAAGGCTTCTATTGAGGCATTTTCACTGAGCAGGCAGCCACTCTCAGCACCATGCAGGGAGAAGCTTTCCTTCCAAAAGAAACACTTCTTTAAATAGATCTTGGAGTTAGAGGGCATCCTAAACAGCCCTAACCAGCCTCCCTTCCGGGGGAGCCACCTCTCCAGCAGGCCTCTCCAACCAGCTAAAGGGCAGGTGGTGCTTGGAAATCTGTATTTTAGTAAGTCCTTTGGACGGTCTCATGTGTGGTCAGAGCTAAGAACTACCAGGCTAAAGTACTAAGGGTTTCTGATAATGTACTAACGGGGAGAGGTGGTGTGATTTGGTGTTATCTTAGTATGAATCTCTCAGATTAGCTCCTGGGGAGAAAGGATGCTGACAGATCAGAACACCTGTGCGGTGTGTGTCATGGGACAGAGTGAGTTACACAAGTAAAGTACAGCAGGTAGCAGCCGGAGGGCACTGGCTTGTCTTGGCTGGCAGGGCCGCCGTAACAGCATCCCACAGACTCGTGCCTGAGCAACAGCAGTTTATTTTCTCACAGTTCTGGAGGCTGGAAATCTTAGATCGAAGTGCCACACAGTTCAGTCTGGTGAAAGCTCTCTTCCTGACTTGCATTCAGCCCCTTTGTCTTCACATGGTCTTTCCTCTGAGTATGCAGAGAGAGTCTCTTCCTGTAAGAACACTAATGCTACAGGATCAGGGGCCTGCTCCTAGGACCTCATTTTGTTTTAATTACCTCCCTAGAGGCCCCATGTCCAAATAAAATCATATGGGGGATTAGAACTTTAACATGCGAACTGGCGGGGAGGAGACACACAAATATTCAGTCCATAACAATGCCCAGTGTGGAAAGGGGAGAAGGGGAAGGCAGGCCAGCCCACAGGGCAAGTGTCAGAAGCCTCACTTTGTCCCCAGAGCCGGCTCTGTCGGCCTCTGTCTTCTGCTCTCCCCACCACCAAGCAAGGACCTGTAACTTAGAAACCCATAGGCAATTAGGATATTTGTTTTATTTGGAAGCCCCCAAATTATGTTTAAAAATATTTCTGATTTTCTTACGAAAGGCAGTTTGGGGGAAAACATCTGGAATGAAATAAATCTGCAGACCATTTACATAGACCAAAAGAAAAAGAAAAAAGCCCCACTCCAAATGATGTTATTCTTAGCAGTGCCAGGAAGGCCATGAGTGAGGGAGAGAGGAGGGGAACCCACTTCTAAGTGACTGTAAGAGAAGGCAGAGGAGAGCAGAGTGTGGGCAGGCAGGACTGGGAGCACTTTGCTCTCATATTAAGGAAAGAAACAAGTTTCATTTAAATAATTTTGAGTCTTTCTCAAAAAAGTAATTTTTATGTGTGGTTCTGAATTACAGACCTGAGTCAACTCTGAGGAACTTCACACAAGATTGGTATCTAAATTCCCCTCCACCCCACAAACCTGGCTAAACAGTCTGTGTCCAGCCCCCACTGGTGTCCATTGTCCTCTGAGAGCATGGGTAAATCTGCCAGACATCATTCTCAACAGCAGTGTTGCTGTGTGACGTTGTAATGTAACAAGAAATATGTCCCCAATTCCTGGCACAAGAGCTTCTTAAAACCCTTGGAGTTTCCTGAGTGATGAGAGTGCCTTTAGGATACTAATGAGATGCCTCTTGGCTGAGGGGCTCCTAGATAGCTTCAGGATGGGGGTCCCAAAGACCAACCATGGATTAGAAGGTTGGAACTTTCATCCCCACTCCTGGGCCTCCAGGGAGGAGAGAAGGGCTAGAGACTAAGCTAATCATCCATATTCAGTGAGTTGACCGATCATGCCTACATAACCAAACTGTCATACAAAGCCCTAAACTACAAGGTTTGGAGAGCTGTTGGGCTGGGAGTACATGGAGATGCTGGGAGGGTGGCACATCCAGAGAGGGCAGGGGAGCTCCATTTCCCACCCCATACATTATCCTATGCATCTCTTCCATTTGGCTGTACCTGAGTTGTAACCTTTATAATAAGCTGATAATAATAAACTATTCTCCTGAGTTCTGTAAAACACTCTAGCAAATTATCAAACTCAAGGATGGAGGTATAGGAAAGCTCCATTTAAAGCCAGTTAATCAGAAGTACCAGAGGTTTGCAATTGGCTTCTAAAGTCAGGGCAGTCTTGTAGAACTAAGCACTTAACCTGTGGGGTCTGACACTGACGCTAGGTAGTCAGTGTGAGAACTGATTTAAATTGTAGGACACCCAGTTGGTGTCCCCGGAGGTGGAGAATAGAGTGATGCTGGAGGGAAAAACCCACACTTTTGGTGTTGGAAGTTCTGGAATGTAAAAACAGCCAATAGTGTTTCTGTATGTCCAGTGTTGTAAGTGGGACTTACATCTGCAAGAACTCTTTCAAAAGGGCTGATGAAGTACACCCAGCAACAATGACAATCCCTCACTGCAAATCATTTGATCTTGGAGGGTGTCTGCCTTGGAGACAAATCTTCACCGCAAGCCCACTGTTCTAATGCCTATGTTGATTCCTTGGGAAGGGAAGACAAGCAGGAAGGAACTGGCATCCCAGGCATCTTTCAGAGGCCTTATAAGTTACACATTCTTGATCAGTTTTAGGAGGCTGTTATTATTATACCCACATCACAGATAAAGAAGTTGAATACCAGAGAGTCTGGACTCCAGAATCAAGCAGATACAGCTTCTCCACCCACTAGTTGTGACTTTTGGCAAATTACTTAACTCTCTGTCTTGGGCTCTTTATACCTGTAAAGTGGTAAGAATAATGAAATCTTCTTCATGGGGTAACTGAGAGGATTGAGATAATACATTGTAAAGTGTTCAGCAGAGAAATAGGCAATCAAAACATATTATATACCATTATTATCACCATTATGATTAAAAAGGTTAAATAGCTTGCTCAAATAAATACCACTAAATGCTGAAGCTGGGATTTTCATCCTTGTCTTAATCCAAAGTGCTCGTTGTCCTCTTTACTCAGCACCATGTCTCTAAGATTAGGATAAGGATAGAGAAACAGACACCCATCCTCTTCCCCCAAGGAGTATCAGAGTAGCTAAGGGTATGGATTTGGTTAATGTTATCTTCTGGCCACAGGGTTTATTTTGCAGCTTCTTGATCAGAAAATAGAGCTGATTCCCTGGAACTTGCTGTAAATCAGGCCCGGGGGAAGGCCAGGAAAATTTGGCTGACTAGGTAGTGGGCAGGACCAGAAGCCCAGAATAGGCTGGCAAGGGATGGGGAAACTGGGCTACCAGGAGCCTGGTAGAGGAGGAGAAACAAGGCCTGGGAACTGTGTCTGTAGCTCAGCAGGCTAACGGTCTAGGACAGTCTGGGAACATGGTCACTCATGCAGGCCACAGTGTGACATGCCCAGGTCAGCAGGCTGTGGCTGAGCTGGAAGAAAGCTATCATGGAGCTAGCAGCCCATGAGTGACCTGGAACCATGAAGGATGTGGGCCCCTGGGGAGGAAGCTGACATTCAGTCATTTACCTATTACCCTGGCCATTCCTAATCTCCCTTAGTGAAGATGCAGGAGCAGGAGACGAGAGCGCATAAAGAGCCCACCTAGAGTTAGGAGCCAGGCCCCATTACTTGCGGGCTTAGCGCTTTACATGTGCCATCTTAGTTCTCACCGCAGGCTCAGTCAGTAGCCAGTCTCACCTCCAGGATACCAAAGAGCCTCTTACAAGCCAAGTGTGACACTCTAGGTCAGTGTTTGATTGTCTAATAAGCTAACCAAAAGTCTGCTTAGGATAACTGAAAAGCAGGAATATCTAAAAATGTTTTTTGGAATAATTTTCTATTTGAATTTTCTAAGAATGCATCAAAGGAAACATTGTTGAAAAAATCATCTCGTTTCAATTACTTTTGTGTCCCAAATAAAATGCTTTCTCCTTATTTTCTTCTCCTTTTTTGGGATGAGGAGGAAACATCTTCTAAAAGCTCTTAGCAAATTTCCTCCATCATCCCATTGGCTAGGATGGGTCTCACACACGCACACACACACGCACACACACACACACACGCACACACACACACACACACCAGACCAGTTCTGGCAAGGGGAAACAGCATCGCATCAATCATCTTAGAACAATCACAATTTATGTGGCTGGGCAAATTGACACACCATAAAATTAGGTTCTGTCAGCAAGAAGAAGGGGACAACAGCTGTTGAGTAGGCAATCAGTGGAGCTGTCACAACCCTTCAGGACACTCCAAAATCACAGGGGAACTAGCAAAGTATCAACTCTTCATGTACCAATGGTTGGTTACCTTGGGTTAGGGTTTATTAACTATGATTTCCTACAAGAGAGTGTTAACTGGCTCTCATGGAGGCTTGAATCCCATGACAGAATTGTTAATACTATGTTCTAACCAAGGCTTTCCCTCAGTTCTGTCCCCCTCCTTTTCTCTCACTTTCCTTAATCAGCTAAGCTCACTGTAACCTGCCCTCACTCTGTCTGTATCCCCACTGCCTCTTCACCTCACTTGTGTGCATCCCACACACCCCTCCCCCACCTATTCCTTGACACTATCTGGCAAGGGTCATGAATGAATATTAAACTCCAAATCCCTGGCACATTTTTTCTCCTACAGTTTACTCAGCTCCATAGCACATGGCACCATCAGCCCCTCCAGCAGCCTTGATGGGTTTCTACTCGCTTGGGGCCTGTGACCCTGCTGTCTCCTCTCCCCAACTGATCTATAACACGTGCCTATTCCCAAATGTTGGGGCTCATTTCCTGGGATTCATTCTTATACATCTTTTCTCTCTCCAGACTCTGTCCTTATGACCTGCTCTACAATCTCAAACCTCTAACTCTAGGGCAGGCTGAAGACCTGAACTGACTTTTGGTTGCATCTACCTAGAATCTCACAGGTACCTGAAGTTCAAGTTCTTCTAACTTGGACTCATCATCTCTTTCTGGATTTTCGAATTTGTACCATCCATGCTTCCCTAGAATAAATCCTACTTGATCATGATGGATGATCTTTTTGATGTAGTTTTGAATTTGGTTCACTAATATTTTGTTGAGTATTTTTGCATCTATGTTCATCAGGGATATTGGTCTGTAGTTTTCTTTTTTTGTGGTGTCTTTGCCTGGTTTTGGTATTAGAGTGATGCTGGCCTCATAGAATGAGTTTGGAAGTATTCCCTCTTCTTGTACTCTTTGGAAAACTTTAAAGAGGATGTGTATTACGTCCTTGCTAAATGTTTGATAAAATTCAGCAGTGAAGCCATCTGGTTCAGGAGTTTTGTTCTTAGGCAGGTTTTTGATTATCAGTTCAATTTCATTACTGGTAATTGGTCTGTTCAGATTTTCTGTTTCTTTCTGGGTCAGCCTTGGAAGGTTGTATTTTTCTATAAAGTTGTCCATTTCTTCTAGGTTATCCAGTTTGTTAGCATATAATTTTCATAGTATTCTCTAATAATTCTTTGAATATCTGTGGTGTCCCTAGTGATTTTTCTTTCTCATTTTTGATTCTGTTTATGTGAGTAGACTCTCTTTTTTTCTTAATAAGTCTTGCTAGGGTTTATCTATTTTGTTTATTTTCTCAAAGAACCAGCTCTTGCTTTCATTGATTCTTTCTATTATTTTATTCTTCTCGATTTTATTTGTTTCTGCTCTAATCTTTATTATGTCCCTCCTTCTACTGACTTTGGGCCTCATTTGTTCTTCTTTTTCTACATTTGTTGATTGTGAGTTTAGACTGCTCATATGGGATTGTTCTTCTTTCCTGAGGTAGGCCTGTATTGCAATATACTTTCCTCTTAGCATAGCCTTCGCTGCATCTCACAAATTTTGCAGTGTTGAATTATTGTTGTCATTTGTCTCCATATATTGCTTGTTCTTTGTTTTTATTTGGTCATTGATCCATTGGTTATTTAAGAGCATGTTGTGAAGCCTCCATGTGTTTGTGGGATTTTTCGTTTTCTTTCATAATTTATTTCTAGTTTCATACCTTTGTAGTCTGAGAAGCTGGTTGGTACAATTTCGACCTTTTTGCATTTACCAAGGCTCTTTTTGTGGCCTAGTATATGATCTATTCTTGAAAGTGTTCCATGTGCACTTGAGAAGAATGCGTATTCTGCTGCTTTTGGGTGTAGAGTTCTGTAGATGTCTGTTAGGTCCATCTGTTCTAATGTGTTGTTCAGTGTCTCTGTCTCCTTACTTATTTTCTGTCTGGTTGATCTGTCCTTCAGAGTGAGTGCAGTGTTGAAGTCTCCTAGAATGAATGCATTGCATTCTATTTCCCCTTTTAATTCTGTTAGTATTTGTTTCACATATGTAGGTGCTCCTGTGTTGGGCGTATAGATATTTATCAATGGTTATATCGTCTTGTTGGATTGATCCTTTTATCATTATGTAATGTCCTTTGTCTCTTGTGACTTTCTTTGTTTTGAAATCTATTTTGTCTGATACAAGTACTGCAACACCTGGTTTTTTCTCCCTGTTAGTTGCATGAAATATCTTTTTCCATCCCTTCACTTTAGTCTGTGTATGTCTTTGGGTTTCAAGTGAGTCTCTTGTAGGCAGCATATAGATGGGTCTTGCTTTTTTATCCATTCATTGAGTCTGTGTCTTTTGATTGGTGTATTCAGTCCATTTACATTTAGGGTGATTATCGATAGGTATGTATTTATTGCCATTGCAGGCTTTAGATTTGTGGTTACCAAAAGTTCACGTTAACTTCCTTACTATCGAAGAGTCTAAGTTAACTCACTTAATTTGCTATTACAAACAGAATCTAAAGGTTCTCTTTTTTTTTCTTCTCCTTTTTCTTCCTCCTTCATTCTTTATATTTTTGGTATCATAGTCTATACTCTTTGTCTATTCCTTGATTGACTTTGGGGATAGTTAATTTAATTTTGCCTTTGCTTAGTAATTAGCTGTTCTACTTTTTTTTACTGTGGTTTTATTACCTCTGGTGACAGCTATTAAACCTTAGGAACACTTCTATCTATAGCAATCCCTGCCAAATACACTGTAGAGATGGTTTGTGGGAGGTAAATTCTCTCAGCTTTTACTTATCTGCAAATTGTTTAATCCCTCCTTCAAATTTAAATGATAATCTTGCCAGATAAAGTAATCTTGGTTCTAGGCCCTTCTGCTTCATTGTATTAAATACATCATGCCACTCCCTTCTGGCCTGTAAGGTTTCTGCTGAGAAGTCTGATGATAGCCTGATGGGTTTTCCTTTGTATGTGATCTTATTTCTCTCTCTGGCTGCTTTTAATAGTCTGTCCTTATCCTTGGTATTTGCCATTTTAGTTACTATATGTCTTGATGTTGTCTTCCTTGCGTCCCTTGTGTTGGGAGATCTGTGCACCTCCTTGGCCTGAGAGACTATCTCCTCCCCCAGACTGCGGAAGTTTTCAGCAATTACCTCCTCACACTTTCTATCCCTTTTTCTCTCTCTTCTTCTGGTATCCCTATAATGCAAATATTGTTCCGTTTGAATTGGTCACACAGTTCTCTCAATATTCTTTCATTCTTAGAGATCCTTTTTCTCTCTGGGTCTCAGCTTTTTTGTATTCCTCTTCTCTAGTTTCTGTTTCATTTATGGTCTCCTCCACCATATCTAATATGCTTTTAATACCGTCTATTGTGCTCTTCAATGATTGGATCTCCAACTGGAATTCATTCCTGAGTTCTTGAATATCTTTTCTTCCCTCCATGAGCATGTTAATGATTTTTATTTTGAACTCCCTTTCAGGAAGATTCCTGAGGTCAGTATCATTTAAATCTTTCTCAGGAGTGATATTAATAATTTTACCCTGAAGCAGGTTCCTTTGGCGTTTCAGATTTCTATATGGCGCCCTCTACTGTCCAGAAGCTCTACTCTCTGGAACTGCTCAACCCCTGAAGCAATGTCGGGGGTTGCAGGGGAGTGGTATTGGTGCCTGGGGGAAGGAAAGAGCTGTTTCCTGCTTCCCAGCTGCTATGCCTGCTTCCACTGCCTGAACCAGTAGGCCAAGCACACAGACATAAGCCTCTATGCTTTGCGTTTGTAGTTGCTGTAGACAGATCTTCCCTCTGGCTGGCCTAACGTCAGGGTAGGGTTTGCCGGTTTGCGAGCCAGGTGGGGCTGGTTGGGAGAAAGGTGCAGTGGGCTGCGTATCACGGAGGGTGTCCTTGGAACTGTGTAGCCAGGCAGGGAGCTGTCGCACCTGATGTTTGTGAAAGCTCCCAACCTGCTGGGCAGAGTGCACCCAGACAATTTTGTTTACCTGTCCTTTCTCCTGAGCAGTAAGCTCTCTTCAATCCTTGCCCCTTTAGCAGCCCTCTTGCTAAGGGCTTTCTTGTTAGGTAGTCTCTCAGACTGCCCGCCTTTCTTTTGTCCCATAGCAGCTGGATATGGATCCCTGCTTTCCTCAAGTGGCTGGAATCTCAGTTTCTCCAGGAATTCTGCCTGTCTGAGCTTTCCAACCCCCTACTCATGAGAGTACCATGCAAGCATCATAAATTGTAGGTTTGTGCTCCCAAATCAGATCTCCGGAGTTAGGTATTCAGCAGTCCCAGGCCTCCACTCTCTCCCCACTCCGTTTCTCTTCCTCCCCGCCAATGAGCTGGGGTGGGGGAAGAGCTTGGGTCCCGCTGGGCCACAGCTTTGGTATGTAAACCTGTTCTGTGAGATCTGCTCTTTTCTCCAGGTGTATGCAGTCTGGCACAGTCCTCTTTCCTGTTGCTCTTTCAGGAGTAGTTGTATTAATTATATTTTCGTGTTATATACGGTTTTAGGGGGAATCCACTGTCTCACCTCTCACAGCACCATCTTTAATCCCTAGATCTCATGTGATTTTGTATTACTGAGGAGGAGGAGGAGGAGGAGGAGGCAGCTGGAGCACGGCACAGTGGGGTGACGGTGGGGCTGGGTGGGTGCAAGTCAATGAGCCCCTCTTTATATAAGCCACAGTATTTTGGTTTTTCTGTCAAAGGCACCCTTTCATTTCTCCTTTTCAGGCTCATATTCACCTACTGAGGGCCTATCATGCTCTGGGCATCCTACTAGGCACTCACTCTCACATGCCTGTGCCATTTAGCCCCCTCTGTCCCCTCTTGTAGATTCTGAAAGTCAAGGCTAGAACAAACCCAGGGCCAGAGCTACATCAGTGGTGTCAAACATTGCTAAAGCAGCAGAAATGTACTCTTTCCTTCCTCTCTGCAACCAAACAATGATCATACACATTTTCCCCAAATTAAAATAAGAGCAGGCCTGGGGACACCTTCCAAGAATCTATAACTTTGTACCAAGCACACTTTGACGCAGTGCACAAGTGATATTCCCCATCAATAAATGCTGCCAGCCTTGAGTGGGGAGTGACAAGCTGGCTGACAACTGCAGTACAGCTCACTAGCTGCTGCAGAAGGGAGGATGCATGTGGCTAGGGAAGGGGGGTGTCCCAGTCTCTCTAGGACCCTTTTGCTTATTTTTGCTTCTTCTCTGCCCATGTAGCAGGTCTCCTTGGAACCCCTCTGCTGGGCTGAGGAGGGGGCTGAAGCTGAGCCCCGGGCTCAGCTGTTCCTCTAGGTGAGCCTCTAAGTATCTTACAGACTGTTTTTTTCTTACTATTTATTAGTGGGCTCTTGCTAATGACTGCAGTAAGCTCTCCAACTTGAGTTTTTATTAATCTTTGGAGGTTTATAGTTACAGGGAAATGAAAACCTCAGAATAAAATGGTAGGTTCTTTGGTCTATGTTGGATTTTCAGGAAGGTGATTAGTCCCTCTTGAGTTGTTCTGGGTGTGTTTTCATATGATTTCCCAGCCATTATGCTGAGCACCAAGTCAGACTCAGCTGCCTGTTAAAAGACCAGGAGGACAGATATACACTGGCATGCCAAAGCCTTTGGAGCAGGCCTAAGCTTTCCCCAGGACTGCATGTGCCAGCCCAGAATAGGGGTAGGCTTGGAATAGGGACCAGATAGCTTGGAGACATCTGGAAATAGGCAGGCCCAGAGATGGAAGCTGTAGATGCTCTTGTGAAAGCTGAGCTGGCCAGGCAACCAGGGTCCAGTGTTGGGGACCCTAATGGAGGGCAGGAAGCTGGAGAGGTGTATAAGGTCAGAGGAGTGGACAGAGGCGATCCACTGTCACTTAATAGAAACACAATACGTATCTCTTGAAGAAAGGAAGGGTTGCAGGATGGGGGAAGGAAGGAAGGGAGAGAGGGAGGAAGAGAGGGAGGGGTCATGGAGGGAGAGGTTGCTAAGACCAAGTAACAGACAGCCAAAAGGGGTTGAGAACCAGGGCTAGTTTCAATAGAAAAAATGAGGCAAGACTTTACATTCAGGGACACTAAGGCAATGCTTCAGCTGGCAGAAACACACACACACACACACACACACACACACACACACACACAAACACACATACACATGTATGTGGTAACCAGCCTCCAAAATGGTCCTGAGTCCTTGCTGCTTGCTCATTCCACCATTGTGTTTTCCCCTCCTACACTGAATAAAGCTGATCTGTGTGACCAGTAGGATATTGCGGAAATGATTGTTGAGTAACTTCCACGGTGAGGCCATAAAAATCATGGAGGCTTCTACATTGCTGTCCTGAGATCACTCATTCTGGGGGAGGCCAGCTCTATGGAGCGTTTCACATGGTGAGAACTGAGGCCTCCTGCCAACCTTTTAGCCTGCCAAGTGAATGAGCTCTCTTGGAAATGGGTCCTCTGGCACACTTGTGCCTTCAGCTTCGAACAACAGCAGCCCACTCCCAGATTCCTGACCTGTGGAAGCTGTGAGATAACAAAGGTTTGTTGTTTTATGTCAAGCAACAATAGATAACTAATACAAAATATATAAACACAGATATTTTCCCACATATTTAACTGACAATATACAAGCATATATAGTTTTCCATAAGTAAATAATACATATTTATTGGAGAAATATTAGTAAATACAGATTAGTAAATTAAATCACCATAGTTCCACCCTTCCAGAGATGATAATACTATGTTCTAAGCGTTGTTTTAAGCACAATACTTGTGCTCATTAATTTAATGCTCATAACAGACCTTATAGGGGAAGTATTTTAATGGATGGGGAACCGAAACACAGAGTTGAAGCAACTTGACTAAGCAATAAGTAAAGCAGTCAGAATTTGATCCAAGGCAATCTGAGTATATAACCTGGGTATTTATCTTAAAGAATTACACAGTCTATGTAATTATTATATTTCCCTCCAGTCTGTTTTCTGTGCATTTTAAAACATTAATAGGCTTTATTTTCTAGAGTAGACTTAGGTTTTCAGAAAAATTGAGCAGAAGTACAGAGAATTCTCACTTACCGTCTGTCCCTTCTACCTTGCTCCACTCTGCAGTTTCTCTTATTGTTAACATCATGCGTTACTACCATGTATGTGTTACAACTGATACACATTATTGTAACAACGGAATAATACCACAGTGATATCACAATATTGAGAAATTACTACTTACTAAAGTCCAAACTTACAAGACGGTTCATTCTTTGTGTGGTATACTCTGTGGGTTTTGACAGACGTATAATGATGCGTACCCACTGTTACTACAGTGTCATAGAGAATAGCTTCACTGCCCTGCAGATCCCATGCTCCACCTGAGATCCCATGCTCCACCTATTTATCCTTCCCTATGCATGTCATTTTTAAAGTCGAGCTTATACTACATATACCAATTTTGCATCTTGTTTTTTTTGAATTAATATTATATAATAAGCAATTTTTCCATGTTAGTAAAACTTACTTATAAACATAATTTTTAATCCTTGGATAATATTCTGTGTGTGCATGGATGAGCCATAAATAAATGGACCTAGCCTCTATTGGTGGGCATTGAGGTTGATTTTTTTTAAGTCCTGAAGTAAGGATGAGGGACTCTTTATAACTAACCCAGCAGGCTTCATTTAAATGTGCATTTATCCAAGGATGTGTGTCAGTTTCAGGAAGTAGGCACACCTGCTGTGATTTTTAACTTTTTTTTATTTTGGTATCATTAATCTACAATTACATGAGCAACATTATGTTTACTAGACTCCCCCATCATCCAGTCCCCACCACATACCCCATTACAGTCACTGTCCATCAGCGTAGTGAGATGCTATAGAATCGCTACTTGTCTGCTCCGTGTTGTACAGCCCTACCCAAGCCCCCTCCCCCCGCTACATTATGTGTGCTAATCGTAATGTCCCCTTTTTTACCCCTATCCCTCCCTTCCCACCCATCCTCCCCAGTCCCTTTCCCTTTGTTAACTGTTAGTCCATTCTTGGGTTCTGTGAGTCTGCTGCTGTTTTGTTCCTTCAGTTTTTTTCTTTATTCTTATACTCCACAGATGAGTGAAAACATTTGATACTTGACTTTTTCCACCTGGCTTATTTCACTGAGCATAATACCCTCTAGCTCCATCCATGTTGTTGCAAATGGTAGGATTTGTTCTCTTCTTATGGCTGAATAATATTGTGTATATGTACCACACCTTCTTTATCCATTCATCTGCTGATGGACACTTAGGTTACTTCCATTTCTTGGCTATTGTAAATAATGCTGCGATGAACATAGGGGTGCTGCATATGTCTTTTTCTTAGGGTAAATTCCCAGGAGTGGAATTGCTGGGTCAAATGGTATTTTTATTTTGAGTTTTTTGAGGAACCTCCACACTGCTTTCCACAATAGTTGAACTAGTTTACATTCCCACCAGCAGTGTAGGAAGGTTCCCCTTTCTCCACATCCTCGCCAACATTTGTTGTTGTTTGTCTTTTGGATGTTGGCCATCCTTACTGGTGTGAGGTAATATTTCATTGTGGATTTAATTTGCATTTCTCTGATGATTAGCGATGTGGAGCATCTTTTCATGTGCCTGTTGGCCATTTGAAACTCTTCTTTGGAGAAGTGTCTGTTCAGATCCTCTGCCCATTTTTTAATTGGCTTATTTGCTTTTTGTATGTTGAGTGCATGAGCTCTTTATATATTTTGGATGTCAACCCTTTATCGGATATGTCATTTATGAATATATTCTCCCATACTGTAGGATGCCTTTTTGTTCTGTTGGTGGTGTCCTTGGCTGTACAGAAGCTTCTCAGCTTGATACAGTCCCACTTGTTCATTTTTGCTTGTGTTTCCCTTGCTGGGGGAGACATGTTCATGAAGAAGTTGTTCATGTTTATGTCTGACAGATTTTCGTCAATGTTTTTTCTAAGAGCTTTATGGTTTCATGACTTATATTCAGTTGTTTGATCCATTTCGAGTTTACTTTTGTGTATGGGGTTAGAAAATGATCCAGTTTCATTCTCTTCCACGTGGCTGTCCAGTTTTGCCAACAGAAGCTGTTGAAGAGGCTGTCATTACCCCATTGTATATCCATGGCTCCTTTATCGTATATTAATTGACCATATATATGTGGGTTAATATCTGGACTTCTGTTCCAGTGGTCTGTGGGTATGTTCTTGTGCCAGTACCAAATTATCTTGATTACTGTGGCTTTGTATTAGAGCTTGAAGCTGGGAAGCAAGATTGACCCTGCTTTATTCTTCCTTCTCAGGATTGCTTTGGCTATTCGGGGTCTTTTGTGGTTCCTTATGAATTTTAGAACTATTTGTTCCAGTTCGTTGAAGAATGCTGTTGGTATTTTGATAGGGATTGCATTGAATCTGTAGATTGCTTTAGGCATTATGGCCATTTTGACAATATTTATTCTTCCTAGCCAAGAGCATGGGATGAGTTTCCATTTGTTACTGTCCTCTTTATCTTAAGAGTGTCTTGTAGTTTTCAGGGTATAGGTCTTTCACTTCCTTGGTGTGGTTTACTGCTAGGTATTTTATTCTTTTTGATGCAATTGTGAATGGAATTGTTTTTCTGATTTCTCTTTCTGTTAGTTCATCGTTAGTGTATAGGAAAGCAACAGATTTCTGTGTATTAATTTTGTATCCTGCAACGTTGCTGAATTCAGATATTAGTTGTAATAGTTTTGGAGTGGAGTCTTTAGGGTTTTTTATGTACAATATCATGTCATCTGCAAATAGTGACAGTTTGACTTCTTCTTTACCAATCTGGATGCCTTGTATTTCTTTGTTTTGTCTGATTGCCATAGGTAGGACCTCCAGTACTATGTTGAATAGAAGTGGTGAGAGTGGGCATCCTTGTCTCGTTCCCGATCTTAGGTGAAAAGCTTTCAGCTTCTTGCTATTAAGTAAGATGTTGGCTGTGGGTTTGTCATACATGGCGTTTATTATGTTGAAGTACTTGTCCTCTATACCCACTTTGCTGAGAGTTTTTATCATGAATGGATGCTGAATTTTGTTGAATGCTTTTTCTGCATCTATGGAGATGATCATGTGGTCTCTGTCCTTCTCTTTGTTGATGTGGTGGATGATGTTGATGGATTTTTGAATGTTGTACTATCCTTGCATCCCTGAGATGAATTCCACTTGACCATGGTGTATGACCTTCTTGATGTATTTTTGAATTTGGTTTGCTAATATTTTGTTGAGTATTTTTACATCTATGCTCATCAGGGATATTGGTCTATAATTTTCTTTTTTTGTGGGATCTTTGCCTGGTTTTGGTATTAGAGTGATGCTGGGTTCATAGAATGAGTTTGGAAGTATTCCCTCCTCTTCTATTTTTTGGAGAACTTTAAGGATAATGGGTATTATTTCTTCTCTATATGTCTGATAAAATTCAGCAGTGAATCCATCTGGCCCGGGGGTTTTGTTCTTGGGTAGTTTTTTGATTACTGGTTCAATTTTCTTGCTGGTGATTGGTCTGTTTAGATTTTCTGTTTCTTGCTTGGTAAGTCTTGGAAGGTTGTATTTTTCTAAGAAGTTGTCCATTTCTTCTAGGTTATCCAGTTTGTTAGCATATAGATTTTCATAGTATTCTCTAATAATTCTTTGTATTTTTGTGGGGTCCATTGTGATTTTTCCTTTCCCATTTCTGATTCTGTTTATGTGTGCAGATTCTCTTTTTCTCTTAATAAGTCTGGCTAGAGGTTTATCTATTTTCTTTATTTTCTCAACGAACCAGCTCTTGGTTTCATTGATTTTTTTCTATTGTTTTATTCTTCTCAATTTTATTTATTTCTTCTCTGATCTTTATTATGTCCTTCCTTCTGCTGACTTTGGGTCTCATTTGTTCTTCTTTTTCTAGTTTCAATAATTGTGACTTTAGACTATTCATTTGGGATTGTTCTTCCTTCTTTAAATAGGCCTGGATTGCTATATACTTTCCTCTTAGAACTGCCTTCGCTGAGTCCCATAGAACTTGGGGCTTTGTGCTGTTGTTGTCATTTGTCTCCATATATTGCTTGATCTCTGTTTTAATTTGGTCATTGATCCATTGATTATTTAGGAGCATGATGCTAAGCCTTCATGTGTTTGTGAACCTTTTTGTTTTCTTTGTACAATTTATTTCTAGTTTTATACCTTTGTGATCTGAGAAGTTGGTTTGTAGAATTTCAATCTTTTTGAATATCCTGAGGCTCTTTTTGTGGCCTAGTATGTGGTCTATTCGGGAAAATGTTTCATGTGCACTTGAAAAGAATGTGTATTCTGCTGCTTTTGGGTGTAGAGTTCTGTAGATGTCTGTTAGGTCCATGTGTTTTAGTGTGTTGTTCAGTGCCTGTGTGTCTTTACTTATTTTCTGTCCTTTGGAGTGAGTGGTGTGTTGAAGTCTCCTAGAATGAATGCATTGCATTCTATGTCCTCCTTTAATTCTGTTAGTATTTGTTTCACATATGTTGGTGCTCCTGTGTTGAGTGCATAGATATTTATAATGGTTATATCCTCTTGTTGGACTGACCCCTTTATCATTATGTAATGTACTTCTTTATCTCTTTGTTTTGAAGTCTATTTTATCTGATACAAGTACTGCAACACCTGCTTTTCCCCCCCTATTGTTTGCATGAAATATCTTTTTCCACCCCTTCACTTTTAGTCTGTGTATATCTTTTGGTTTCAGATGAGTCTCTGTAAGCAGCATATAGATGGGTCTTGCTTTTTTATCCATTCTGTTACTCTGTGTCTTTTGATTAGTGCATTCAGTCCATTTACATTTAGGGTGATTATTGAAAGATATGTCCTTATTGCCATTGCAGGCTTTGGATTCGTGGTTACCAAAGGTTCAGGGGTAGCTTCTTTGCTATCTAACCTTCTAACTTAACTCTTTTATTAAGGTATTATAAACACAGTCTGATGATTCTTTATTTCTCTCCCTTCTTATTCTTCCTCCTCCATTCTTTATATGTTAGGTGTTTTATTCTGTACTCTTTTGTGTTTTTCCTTTGACTGCTTTTGTGGATATTTGATTTTAATTTTTGCCTTTAGTTAGTATTTAGTTGGTCTGCTTTCTTTACTGTGATTTCATATTCTCTGGTGACATCTCTTTAGCCTTAGGAGTGCTTCCATCTAGAGCAGTCCCTTTAAAATATCCTGTAGAGGTGGTTTTGGGAGGCAAATTCCCTCAATTTTTGCTTGCCTGGGAATTGTTTAATCCCTTATTCAAATTTAAATTATAATCGTGCTGGATACAGTATTTTTTGTTCAAGGCCCTTCTGTTTCATTGCATTAAATATATCATGCCATTCTCTTCTGGCCTGTAATGTTTCTGTTGAGAAATTTGATGATAGGCTGATTGGTTTTCCTTTGCAGGTGATCTTTTTTCTCTCTCTGGCTGCCTTTAATACTCTGTCCTTGTCTTTGATCTTTGCCATTTTAATTATTATATGTCTTGGTATTGTCCTCCTTAGGTCCCTTGTGTTGGGAGATCTGTGGGCTTCCGTGGTCTGAGAGACTATTTCCTTACCCAGCTTGGGGAAGTTTTTAGCAATTATTTTTTGAAAGACACTTTCTATCCCTTTTTCTCTCTCTTCTTCCTCTGGTACTGCTATAATGCGAATATTGTTCCGTTTGGATTGGTCACACAGTTCTCTTAATATTTTTTCATTCCTAGACATCCTTTTATCTCTCTCTGCCTCAGCTTCTCTGTATTCCTGTTCTCTGATTTCTATTTCATTAATGGTCTCTTGCACCTCGTCCCTTCTGCTCTTAAGATCTTCTATTGATTGTTTCATTTCTGTTATCTCCCTCCGGACTTCATCCCTTAGCTCTTGCATATTTCTCTGCAGGTCCATCAGCATGGTTATGACTTTTATTTTGAATTCTTTTTTAGGAAGATTGGTTATATCTATCCCACCAGGCCCTCTCTCTGGGGTTGTCTGAGTGATTTTTGACTGGACCAGATTCTCTGCCTTCTCATGGCTATAGAAGTGGTTGCAGGCAGGTGGTGCATGTGTCACCTGGGAGAACAACGTCCCTTCCTGCTTGCTGGTTGCCTTGCCCTTCTCCTCTGTCTGTGTCAGTTACCTGAACACTGGGACCAGACTCTGGGATAATCCCCTGAGCTTCCATGGGCAAGGCAGCCCTCGGAAAAGCCTGGAGCCCTATGGAGGGTTGCGGCCATGCAGCATGTGTTCTCCTGTGAGAACAGTGCCCGTTCGTGCCTTCTGGACCGTTGCTCTGGCTTCCACTGCCTGTGCCATTTACCCGCACATGGGGAGCAGTCTCTGGGATAATCCCCTGCACTGCCATGGGCGGGGCAGCCCTCGGGATAGCCTGGAGCCATGTAGGGGGTTGCAGCCACGCTGGGTGTGTTCTCCCATGAGAATGGGGCCTCTTCCTGCCTTCTGGACCTTGCTCCAGGTTCCTCTGTCTGTACTGGGCGGTTGCATGCCAGTGACAGCCTCTGGGTCTGTCCTGGTTAGCTGTGCACTTGGAGAAGACTCTGTGTGGTTGCTGTGGGTGGGTCTGTTCCCCGGCTGCTCCACATTCCTGTATTCCTGTTCTCTGATTTCTATTCCATTAAGTCTCTTGCAGCACCGGCCGGGGGGAATGAATGCCAGGCTGCTTATTGTGGTAAGGTGCTTCGGGCCGGGACAATTTTGTACAACTGATAAGCTCTTGTCCCTTTAAGACTTTCTAAAAAGTGCCCACTTTTCTTTTGTCCCAGGGGAGTCGGGTGTGGGGACCCACTCACAGTCTCCATCTCGGATTTTACTTTTCTGTTTCTCTAATATCTCGTACACCATACAATGTGTGTCTGTGCTCCCAGTGCAGGGCTGATTATTTAGCAGTCTTGTGCTTCCACTCCCTCCCCACTCTGATTCTTTTCCTCCCACAGGTGAGCTGGGGTGGGGGGGGTGCTCAGGTCCCACAGAGTCATGGCTTTGTATCTTACTCTTTTTGTGAGGTGCTGAGTTCTTGCAGATGTAGATGTAGCCTGGCTGTTGTACTGTATCTTCTGGTCTCTCTTTTAGGAGTAGTTGTATTTGTTGTATTTTCAAAAATATATATTGTTTTCGGAGGAGATTTCCGCCGCTCTACTCATGCCACCATCTTCAGCCCCTCTCCGCTTTTTAAGTTTCTTAATCTGGCTCTGTTAGAAACTTGGAAACTTTGATTCTGCCTGTTATTTCCAGCCTGTGAGTGTACTTGTTCTACCCATCCCCCACCTGTTTTCTTCTCCCAACTCCCGCATCCAACCTGGCTTTTAGAATATGTTTTCCTTAGTTTTCAAGAAATGAATCATCATAAATAGAAAATGCCTGCAAACTTTTCCTTACATCCTACTTGCCACAGCAGAGACCAATGGTTTTCCAGAGGCCCAATGAAGGAAAGTCATATAACCTGAGACTGATGTGGCAAATATTCACTATTTTTTTTGCCCACTTCCAAACTCCTTCATTTAATTCAAGATTTGATTTTAACAGCTTATAAATTCCTATTGGCCTAAATCTTTATGACTCATCAGAACTTTCAAGTTCCTCTAACATACCATGTTATTTATCAAACATTCAGTAAAAGATCACTGTATACAGTAAAAGTACAATAAATCCAATCCAGGGGCTAGCTGCCCTTACTAGAAATTAATACAAACTTAGATGACTAGTAATGAGCTTTTAAGATAAACATTTGTTTTCTTCCATTAGAAGTTTTTCTTTGCCTACAGCAGCAGTTCAGATACAAAACTGGAATCATTATTTATTTAATGATATTTAATCAATATTATTTTATATTTAATCAATATCATTAAATATGTAGCAATCATCCATCAAGTTTCTACTATTTTGCATCTTGCATTTCAGGCATAGGATAGACTTCTCCCAACACCAAGGTTGTCCATGGCTGTGTGGTTAGTTGCCTGGGGGTGGGTGCAGGGAGGGTGAGAGCCACTACTGGTACAGCATCTCAGGTGATTCAGAGATGCCCCTCATGGGGAGATACTGTCACTGTTTTAACTGTATTCCGGGTTCAGTCTCTTTCCAAATCTAATCTCTCCTTCCTCAACGGCACAAAATTAATTTTTTGTAAATCACTGATTACATCCTCATACTCCTCTTTGTACACATTTTCATCATCTACCAGATAATGTGCATACTCTTCAGCTTGACTTCCAAGAAACAACCCCCCCCCCACTAAGTCTTCATAAGATCCGAAGTTAACCATATCTCCTACTGCCCCTTGCCATAACATCACCCTCTGAGGTAGAACAAGAAGAGCTGTTTGTTTATTTCACCAAACATTTTGTTGGGAGTCTCTGCTATGTATGGCTTCTGTGGACTCAGTAGTAATGGAGCCAGGATCACTGTTCTGAAGCTTCAGAGTCAACTGGGGAGAAGAGAGGAATTGGCCTCTTCAGGCATCATGGGCTATGTGCTTTCCTGGGGGCACAGATTGCTGGATCCTAGGTGAGGAGAAGATCAAGGAAGGCTTCTCAGAGAAGCCAGCCTGGGACCGGAAACCCAAAAGGTGAACAGGAGTTTGGCAAAGGAAGGGAAAGTAAAGCATTATAGGCAGAAGAAAATGCTGCATACAATAAGGTGAAGAGGAATAATCAGATTATAATGGATGAGTCATCTGTGGCTGAAAAATACACAGGAGACAGTTGACAAATGAATATGTTGCCAAAGAGAACCAGGGATCACTCAAGTCCAATCAAGGTGATGGGATATCTTCAGAAATGGTTTATAACCAGAGAAGTGGTAACTTAATCTGGTATATTGAGCCTGTCTGCTTAAGCTGATGATGGACAGAGGGCACATCCTAAAAGCATGACAGGTTGTCAAAATCTGTGTTTATTAAGCACTGTGCAAGGCAGAGACACATGCATGGAGTGGGCATGAGCATTGCATTAGTAGAGAGGCATGCTCTATTATAAGGCAGGGAGAGGTCTTCGTTCTCTGTTCCCTAAACAATCTCCTGATGCCTGAGGACTTTCATATTGGAAAGAAGGTGTCCTTGTAGCAAACCTCAGTGTCTGGTCCATGGAAAGGCATATTTGCTTTAAAAAGACAGTGACTTTTGCTTTATAACCAGTTTCTAAAAAAAATTTTAGCATGTGGACGTGGGTATTCTGATAAGATCAAAGTTTGGTTCTGTGAAGCCAATGACTAGACCTCAGCCCAGGCAGTCCCATGGGGCTCTGCTGGGAGCAAGGCTATGCCGGAGGGGTCGGCAGACCTTCTCAGATGCAACAAGAGCAACCTGTGTGCCCTGCTATATTCTGTTATTTATGTGTTCTGATTCTTCTGTCTTTTCCTCATCAGTTCATGATAAAATCAATGCAGAACTGGGAAAACTGGAGAGCTACATGCAAGAGAATGAAACTGGATGACTGCTTAACTCCATACACAAAAGTAGACTCAAAATGGACTAAAGACCTAAATGTAAGATATGAAACCTTTATAAAACTCTTAGAAGAAAACAAAGGCAAAAATTTCTTGAAATTTTTTCATGAGCACTTTTTTCCTGGACACATCTCCTTGGGTAAGGGAAACAAAATAAAAAATGAACAAATGGGACTACATCAAACTAAAAGGCTCTGTACAGCAAAGGACACTATCAACAGGACAAAAAGGCATCCTACAATATGGGAGACGATACTCGTAAACGATTTATCTGATAAGGGGCTAACATCCAAAATATATAAAGAACTCACTCATACACAACACCAAAAAAAAAAAAGCCAATTAAAAAATGGGTGGAGGACCCAAATAGATATTTTTCCAAGGAAGAAATACAGATGGCCAACAGGCACATGAAAAAATGTCCCACATCACTAATCATCAGGGAAATGCAAATTGAAACCACAATGAGATATTGCCTCACACCAGTAGCATGGCCACTATCCAAAAGACAGAGGGTAGCAGGTGTTGGTAAGAATGTGGAGAGGGGGAACCCTCCTACACTATCGGAGGGAATGTAATTGGTGCAGCCACTGTGGAAGGCAGTGTAGAGGTGCCTCAGAAAACAAAAGATGGAACTACCATATGACCTAGTAATTCTACTTCTAGGAATTTACCCAAAGAAAACAAAACCCCTGATTCCAAAAGATATCTGCACTCCTTATGTTTATTATCATATTGTTTACAATAGTAAAGATAAGGAAACCACCAAAGTGTCCATCAGTAGATGAATGGATAGGGAAAATGTGGTACTTCTATGTGATAGAATGTTATTCAGCCATAGAAAGGAAAGAAATCTTTCCATTTGTGACAACATGGATAGACCTAGAGAGTATTAAGCTAAGTGAAATAAGCCAGGTGGAGAAAGACAAATAACACATGATTTCACTTACTTGTGGAATCTAAAAACAAAACAGAACAAAATGGACGATATAGCAGTAGACTCATAGACACTGAGAACGGACTGGTGGTTATGGGGGTGGGGTTGGGGTGGGTGGGTAGGGAGAGTAAGGAGGATAAAGGGGCACAAAATTCTCAATTAAAAAAAATCAATACAGAAATTCAGAGTAAGCAGTTAGAACCTTTTCTTTTACAATATTATATTGTTTTCAGGTGTACAACATAGTGATTTGATAATTACATGCATTACTAAATGCTCACCACAGAAAGTGTAGTTACCATCTGTCATCATACAAAAAATACTACAATATTATTGACTGCATTCCTTATGCTGTACTTTCACCCCTGTAACGAATTGATTTTATAACTGTAAATTTGTACCTCTTTATCCTCTTTTCCTATGTTGCCCGTCCCAACCCTGACCAAGCAGTTAGAATCTTTTAGGTAAATTTAACAGAGAAATTAATTTCTTTTGAATCTAATAAAAAATTGGGGCTTGTATTTTGTTATATGTCTTTGTCTTCTCATTTTATTTTCTAGTAATTTATTTTTATTTATATATTAAAAAAAGATTGGGCCATGCCAGATTGGCCCTTCACCCCAGGCAATTTGAGAAGCATGACTTAGGGGCAGGCATACCCATTTTAGGCTGTATTACATGCAGTGCCTGTCCAAATGGCAGCTGCGAGTTTCAACCCTGCTGCACAGTAGAATCACCTTGAGAGCTAAAAAATAGCTTTTATCTACATCCATATATGTAAGAGAAGCCTGGGCTCCCCCATGACTGAGAAGGAGGTGGGGTCAGGGTGGGGCAAAGGTTTCCTTATTTATTAAAAACTCTCTTGGTATATCTAATGTGTGGCCACAGATGTGAACCCTTAATGTGGGTGGTAGCCAATCAATGGCCACAGGCTGAATGGATGATTAAAACATGTCAGCCAGACAATAGCAGGTGTTCATTACACACCTGAAACACACCTGAAAATGCTGTACCAGGTGCTGAATAACACACTACAAAGGCATGATGATTAATCAAGATTTTCTAATCTAATCTGATTTTCTCCAGCAGATAAAGTCAATACATAGTAAAGAGTACAGTGGCATCACATGCAGGATTTGGTGATGGCTGTCACTGCCTAGAGCGCACATATGTGCAGGGGTTGAGTGGAAAGGGAAGAAGCCCTGTGACCCCTCGGGTGCCACCATCTCCCACAGTGTCCCCTGCATCAGCTCCAGAGTGGGACTGACCCCAGCCATTCAGGGCCTAGCGTGGTCCCTGCCAAAAAAAAAAAAAAAGGAAAGAAAGAAAGAACACACTATTAAATCCACAGTATCCATCTACAATTAAAGGAACATTTCTACACCACGCAGGAATTGAACCCATCTTTCTTTTTTTAAAGCAAATAGCATATCCAATAATACTCCACCTAAGGGAGATTCCTCAGGCTGGAGCCTCGGATTGGTCAAAGAAGCCACCAGATGTCACTCCAGGTGCTTCAGGCTTTACTCTAGAGTCTCTGCCCAGTCTTCAAGTCTGTAACAGATCATTTTCCCCTGCAAACTTTGTCCGTGAAGTTCACAGTTCCCAAAGGAAGATATGCAAAGGCACCACTGGGTAGTCCTTTGACCTCCTCTTGTTGCTTTCTCTAGCATCTTAATGCCCACCTCATTCATTCATCTATTCAAGAATAATAACTGGGGCTGATTATAGATCAGACATCAGGTTAGGCTGTGATGAAATAATGGTGAGTGAAACAGCCATGGTTCCTGTTCCCCTGGACTTTATTCTATGGGGGTGCTTCTCCTACTAATTTGTATTGTTTATTATTCACTCTCCCTCAGACCAGAAGTTCTCAAACTGCTCTGGCCACCACACCCAAAGAAAGAAAGATATTTTACATTGCAACCCACATACACACAAATGAACAAACATGTAACTAGTGTCACAGTGCCCTGTTTATTGTTGTTTTGTGTGATGAACTCTGATATTTTCTAGTCTATTCCAGTTTGTTTCTTGTTTTCAAAACACTAGTTATGACCACCAAATTGATTTCACAATCCACTACTAAGTCATAACCTAAGAATGAAAAATACTTGCCTTGCAGGTGAGTGTCACTTCTTACCTGTAGTCCCAGTGCCTAGCAGTAATAAGCAAGCAATACAAGTTTTCTGTTAAATGAATGAAAATTATGAAGATTAATTTGTATTAATATTTGAACTAAGAATTATTTCCAGATGGGTCATAGAGTTAAGCCTTTAAAAAAAATCATTTTAAGTACTAGAAGAAAATACGGGTAATTTTTAAAAGGTGGCTTATAATATAGATAACCAGTTCCTAAGAATACACATATTATATTCACATATGTCTACAAATAATTTTTTTTTCAGATAATACCTACATCCTACACTAGACACAGCATATATGCTATTGATAAAATTTAATATTTTGGTCACAATCTTGGCTCACATATTAAAATTTATATAATTAAAAATATGTTCATGTTGAGTAATCAAGACAATTTGGTACTGGCACAAGAACAGACCCATAGACAAGTGAAACAGAATAGAGAGTCCAGATATTAACCCAAGCATATATGGTCAATTAATATATGATAAAGGAACCATGAATATACAATGGGGAGATGACAGCCTCTTCAGCAGCTGGTGTTGGCAAAACTGGACAGCTACATGTAAGGGAATGAAACTGGATTACTGTCTAACTCCTACACAAAAGTAAACTCAACATGGACCAAAGACCTGAATGTAAGTCATGAAACCATAAAACTCTGAGAAGAAACCATAGGCAAAACTCTCTTGAATACAAACATCAGCAACTTCTTCATGAACATATCTCCCCAGGCAAGGGAAACAAAAGCAAAAAGAACAAGTGAGACTATATCAAACTAAAAATCTTCTGTACAGCAAAGGACACCATCAGTAGAACAAAAAGGCATCCTACAGTATGGGAGAATATATTTATAAATGACATATCCGATAAAGGGTTGACATCCAAAATATATAAAGAGCTCACGCACCTCAACAAACAAAAAGCAAATAATCCAATTAAAAATGGGCAGTGGATCTGAACAGACACTTCTCCAAAGAAGAAATTCAGATGGCCAACAGGCACATGAAAAGATGCTCCACATCACTAATCATCAGAGAAATGCAAATTACTACAGTGAGATATAACCTGACACCAGTAAGGATGGCCACCATCCAAAAGACAAACAACAACAAATGTTGGCCAGGATGTAGAAAAAGGGGAACTGTCCCACACTGCTGGTGGGAATGTAAATTAGTTCAACCATTGTGGAAAGCAGTATGGAGGTTCCTCAAAAAACTCAAAATAGAAATACCATTTGATCCAGGAATTCCACTCCTAGGAATTTATCCTAAGAATGCAGCAGCCCAGTTTCAAAAAGACAGATGCACCCCTATGTTTATCACAGCACTATTTACAATAGCCAAGAAATGGAAGCAACCTAAGTGTCCATCAGTAGATGAATGGATAAAGAAGATATGGTACATATGCACAATGGAATATTATTCAGCCATAAGAAGAAAACAAATCCTACCATTTGCAACAACATGGATGGAGCTAGAGGGTATTATGCTCAGTGAAATAAGCCAAGCCGAAAAGACAAATATCAAACGATTTCACTCATCTGTGGAGTATAAGAACAAAGAAAAACCTGAAGGAACAAAACAGCAGCAGACTCACAGAACCCAAGAATGGACTAACAGTTATCAAAGGGATAGGGACTGGGGAGGGTGGGTGGGAAGGGAGGGATAAGGGGAATAAGGGGCATTACAATTAGCACACATAATGTAGCCGGGGTGGGGGGGGGTACAGAGAAGGCAGTATAGGACAGAGAAAACAAGTAGTGACTCTACAGCATCTTACTACGCTGATGGACAGTGACTCTAATGGGGTTGGTGGTGGGGACTTGATAATGGAGGGAATTTAGTAACCACAATGTTGCTCATGTGACTGTATATTAATGATACCAAAATAAAAAAACTAGAAAAAAATATGTTCCATGTTGGAAGAAAGAAGTCATGAGCAGGAATGAACTCCTTCAGATATTAAAACTTACTAGAAATTCTAATAGCTAATAGCTTGATATTAGAGACTGTGGCACACAGAATAGTGAACTCTAAAGATATTCATAACCTCATGCACAGATGACTATGTGAATATAGTAGCTTGTATGCCAAAGGGACTTTGTAGATATGATTAAATTAAGGATATTCAGATAGGGAGATCATCCTTGATTATGTTTGTGGGCCCAAATAATGACAAGGGTCCTCATAAGAGGAGGCAAGAGGGTTATGGAAGAGAGAAGGTGATAAGACAGAGTGAGATGCTAGGCTGCTAGGCTTGAAGATGGAGGAGAGGCCACAAGCCAGAGAGTACCAAGGCCCCTAAATGGAAAAGACAAAGAGATTCTCCCCTGTAGCCTCCAGAAGGAACATAGCCTGTTGATCCATTTTGGTCATCTTATGTTCAGAACTGTAATATAATAAACCTGTGCTGTTTTAAGCCACAAAAGATGTGGTTTTCTTACAGCAGTAATAGGAAACAGATACAGAGATGAGTACATAGCTCTATGGAATAAACTAAAAAATTCCCAGATCAGAATTTAGTACTTGATACAAGCAATTTAATAAACAACTGGGTGTGTGTATGTGCCTGTGCACATGCATGCATGTGTGTAAGTGTGTGTGATGGATTATTCAGTAAGGTGATATTGGGACTAGATAGCCATTAAAAAAAGAAATAAAGCCGAATCCTTACATTCTCCACAAGAATTATTTCCAGAAGCATCCTAGATTAAGTATTAAAAACAAAAAAACAAAAAACAAAAAAATGGAAAGCAATAACATAAAATGTGGGTAATTTCTTTTTTTTTTTGATTAAGGAAAATAGAAAATCCAGATATGATAAGAAAGATGTAGATAATAACTCAGACATTGCTGGTGGGCACAACTGGCAGTCAATTTGGCAACATTTATCAAAACTAAACACTTCAATCTAGCAATTATGTTTCCAGGAATTTATCTTAGAGAAATACTTTGTTATATGTACAAAGCTTTATGGTTAAAATTTTCTTTACAAACTGTATGTAATAGTAAAGAACTGGAAAGAATAAATGCCCATTTATCAGAGAAGATTAAATAGACTATGGTACAGTTCTTAGAAAAAAATGACATACAGTTAGTTACATGTTCTGTTAATGGCATTTGTAAGTAAAATACAGTATGTATAGTATAATCTGTTGTGTGTAGGGAGAAAAGATATACATTTAGCTTACAGATGCAGAGAAAACACTGGAAAGTATACACAAGAAGGTGTTAATAGTGCTTACCTTTGGAGACTGGGACTGGGAGTAGGAGGAAGTCTTTGATTTTTAACTTGTATCTATATAGTGATAAAATATTTCTGTGTAGTTCTTGATCCCAGAGATTGCTAACTTGGTCTTCTGATGTGGAAGGAAGGAAGGAAAGAAGGAGAGGGAGGGAGGGAAGGAAGGAAGGAAGGATCGATTTAGGAAGAAAAGAAGGAAGGAAGAAAGAGCATTGCTGGCAAGTGAAGAGGAAGAGGGCCATGTTGACAGAGTGAGCAAATCTGGGCTAACTGCCTCAGAAATAGATGATGTCTAATTTTAAAAAATAGTTTTTTAAAAAGTATATTTAAAGCAGCTGTATGATTAAAGGAAGCCCAAGCAACAGAATTCTGAACTTGTTGGGCAAATGCATGCATTTCTTTTTAGGTTTAAACTCTTTAAATTTGTTTGTTTTGTTTCACTTTGCTTTAAGTTATGCCTGAAGACCCCATACAAGTAAAAAGATGAAATTCCCCCTTAATTGTCCAGCTAAGGCAGACAAATATCCAATTAAGGTCACATGTCAGAGAGGTGTTTGAAAGCCTGTGTGACTTGTATGTCCCACCTCACTAGCTTAGGTTAAAAATCAAGTCACTTTAAGTCATGTGTTTTTTTAATGCTAAAATTCATACCACTCTGAGCTCTATCTAGCAAACTAAGTCTAGCTTTCCCTTAGGGTTCTCCTCCCTAGATAATCCCAGTGACTGAAGAGTTGCTACATTCTTCCAAAGGGGTCCTTCCTAATTGCGGAAGGTGGGGGTGGCTTGTCACAGTGCCCCGTCCAAGCTCCTTCTCTGCTGCCTTGCAGCTGCCAAAGGTCACTGCCAAGTCCCAGGAAGCATGGCTTGGCTGCACAGGCTAGAACAAATGCCTATTCCTTC